>JBBBDQ010000675.1:997500-1147500 GCA_037127315.1 Ascarosepion bandense | reverse complement strand
TTCTTTCGATATCTATCTATCTATCTATCTATTTCTTTCGATATCTATCTATCTATCTATCTATCTATCTATCTATTTCTTTCGATATCTATCTATCTATCTATCTATCTATCTATCTATCTATCTATCTATCTATATATATATTTCTTTTCATATCTATCTATCTATCTATCTATCTATCTATCTATCTCTGTATTTCTTTTCATATCTATCTATCTATCTATATATCTATCTCTGTATTTCTTTTCATATCTATCTATCTATCTCTCTATCTCTGTATTTCTTTTCATATCTATCTATCTATCTATCTATCTATCTATCTATCTATCTATCTCTGTATTTCTTTTCATATCTATCTATCTATCTCTGTATTTCTTTTCATATCTATCTATCTATTTATCTATTTATCTATCTATCTATCTATCTATCTATCTCTGTATTTCTTTTCATATCTATCTATCTATCTATCTATCTATCTCTGTATTTCTTTTCATATCTATCTATCTATCTATCTATCTATTTATCTATTTCTTTCGATCTCTATCTATCTATCTATCTATCTATCTATCTATCTATCTATCTATCTATCTATTTCTTTCGATATCTATCTATCTATCTATCTATCTATCTATCTATCTATCTATCTATCTATCTATCTATCTCCCCCACTTTATATCTTTCACAATCAATGCATCTGCTTGTATAAATTTTTATTCATGTTATTTATTTTTAATGAATTTTTACTAGCATTTGATTCTGGATTTTAGCAATGGAATATTTGCATTCTGTACCTTCAATCGTTTCTCCAATCAACCTAATAGCTATTATTTTGAATGAGCATTTCTAATGCGAACTGAATCTATCCGATTACAGTTCGATTGCACGTTGCTATTTGACCTACGATCATTTGAATTACTTTAATGCGTACAAACACACGCACATGCACATTCACATTTACTCTCGCACACACTCACTCACACACATACACACACATATATATATATATATATATATGTATGTATGTGTGTGTGTATGTGTGCGTATGCATTTTTGTGTTGTGTGTGTGTGACAATAAAGCTGGATGATGATAATCGGAAATAATAGAATATATGGAAGACATTTCGAAACCTGTTCACCTTGACATGCCTTACCGATGATACCTGGCAATTATCGAATTTATTCAATATTCAAGATAGAACTAATTTTTAAAATTAAACTTATTCGTAATTAGTCTTCCATAAAACGAAAGTCGTTCGGCTCTCAGTGAGGATTGAACATGCAGCAACTGTTCACTGGTCTAAAAATCTTACCAATCTTCGTTGTACATTAAGTGAACTCTACTCGTTATTTAAATGTCTTCTTATTTTAATCAAATATGTTCAAGTAAAAATCATGAACAATATTCAAGTTCAGAAAGAAGATGCAATTTAATGTCATAAACTTAACGTCATTACCTTAATGAAGACATTTTCATTAGCGACAAATATCAAGTAAATCTTTTAATGAGAATTTGTGACGTTCACTTGATATTTTTAACATTCATCAGCTCCGAGAATGGTGAACATTCGAGGGAGCCATTTTATGACGTCAAAAGATCAACTCGTTTAACAGCTTAAAGCATTTTATCTAAATTCTTTGCCACATTTCGGCAAAATGTGAAATTGAATGTCGTTTTCATTTAGCAATATCTAAGGCAACTGGTATTTATTGTTTTAAATATTTTTGAGATTTACGGCGTGTTCATATATTTTTTTTGGAAATTTGAGGGTTCGTCACCATGCAGCAACATTTCCAACAGGTTTCACTCAAGATTACATCTGTCAAAATTTTAATATTAGCTACACATCGGTATTTGTGTCAAACTTAATTAAGCTGAGGATATTCATTTGCTACGTTCAGGAGTTATAGACGTAATTTCTATTGTAGAAGCATTATGTTTCAGAGAATACACCATATATTTAATACAGCCATTTTGGGTTATGTTATAACATGTTTTTGGTATTAAGTTGACATTATTACGCCATAAAACGGTGATTAGTATTCTACTATTGCAATCTTGTATTACCGTACTAAGATCATGCTGGGAACAATGCGTTGTCTATTAAAAGTTTAACCTAATCTTATGAACTATATATATTTTTTTTTCGTGAAAATGAAATGATTAATCTAATTACACATTGTTTTCATATGTACCAATTTCACACCACCAGTGAATGTTTCTCTTGATAAACGCAAGTACGATAATGTCTCGTTCGAGACAAGTCTGACTGGGCGGGCAAAAGATTTTTCCGCAGTAGGGTGCAATTATTTTCTGCGTTAGACTGCTTGCCAACCAAGGCTATAGAACATAATCGGTCCTGTTATTTAACACATAACTGGATGAAAAAGAGATGTATTATTACCTTTCCAAAAGGTATTTGCATGAAAGTGAATGTAAAGAATTCGACAGGAATTCGAGCTGAGGTCTCCGATTTATTGTTTCAACCCGATATCCACTGCACCCAAACGCATCATCTGTTCCAATATATAGTGGACTTATTTTTCTTAATCATTTCACCCCAAGCAAGGCATTCCACTGCCACTATAGCGCAGGGGGTCACATAGAGCTTTTGGATACAGGAAATGTCAGAAGAATGGTGATAGACGAGTAAGGAGGTACATAGGAAAAGTGTTTGAGAGAATGGATGCGAGTTAGTGTGTTAAGAGGTGTCTATTGACCTTACATTTAATCTCCTGGAGGTTGTAGCCTTGGGGGAAGCAATTATGCGGAAGGGAATTCCACAGGTGGGAAGTGCGAGAAAAGAAGCTGTTGGAGTAGAAATTGCGATTACATTTTATCGGTTTCACTGTAAAAGGGTGGGACCTAGTTGCTAATTTAGTATCTCGAGCAAATTCGTACCTAGGGGGCACCATTGATCTATGTTCATCGGAGCAGAAGCCGTGAAAGTATTTATAGAAGAGACACAGAGAAGCCACGTCACGCCGTTGAGAGAGTGACTGCAGGCGGTCAGCCATGACGGTATCGATCACATTACAGATTCTCCGTTTATTTTGTCAAGAATCCCGAAAAAAATAGCAGGGGCAGCCGACCAGATGTGGCAGCAGTATTCAATACACGGGCGGATGGTAGATTTATATATGTGCAGGATAGATTCAGACGGAAAGCACCTCCGGGTCCTGCACAGAGAACCGACTTTCATGGCAGTGGATTTAACAATATATTCGATGTAGTCATTTCACTTAAGGTCCGCTGTTGAAGCTAACCAATGTAAACAAATACGGATGACTTTCTTGTTCAAATATTACAAACAAAGGCTTCTTAAATAACAATTTTTTTGAGTATTCAATTTACTCTATTCATGGTTATGCTCCATAATAATCTAATTTGTTATAACCATCGTTTTTCAACAATGGTTAATAAGTTAATATCATAAATCACTGCTCATAAATTCAATTTTTCTGTGTCGCATACGAATGGATTATAACCAAAAATAAACTTAACACATAAAAATCTATGATGCTTCGCATATTTTTATCTAATTCAGTCAGTTACGTGCCATACTTGATACAGGCTTGGGCGATCATGTCTCGAATGAGACATAACAGACTGTGTAGAAGATTATCCCGCAGTAGTTTGCCATTACTTTCTGTGTTAGTCTGGCTGCCAGCCAAGACTATAGAACCCAATCTGTCCTTTTATTTGACTCATAGCTAAAGGGGGAAGAGATGTATTATATTATTACGCAGTAATTAATGGGGAATTAGTTTATTACTTCAAAACAATAGAAAACCGATCCCCATCTTCATAGCCAGTAAAACTTTTAATTATGTTTCCAACTATTAAATTCAGTTAGTCAATTAAGTGCCAAACGTGAAACGCGCTTTGGTAGAAGATTATACTGCAGTAGGCTGCAAATACTTTCAGCGGTAACCTGGTTGCCAGCCAAGGCTAAAGAACCCAATCTGTCCTGTTATTTAACCCATAACTAGAGGGAAGAGATGGATTAATATAGTTCCCAATAGTATTTGCGTGTAAATGAATGCAGGGAATTCAACTGGAATTCGAACTCGGTTACCCGATTTCTCGTTCCCAGCCGATATCCACTGCACCACAAAGCACACCTTAATTATCTAATTATGTTTTAAATATTAAAATTATTTATTTTCTTTCACTAATATTAAGGTCCTTGTTGTATGATACTTTGAAACATGATTAACAATCGAAATCACCGACAAATCAGAATGAATTCGGAAGTAAAAGCCTGTCCTTATTCGCTTTCAAAATTTCCTTGAATGAGAATATTTACTCGGGCGGTCGCTCAATAATGCTTGTTAAAATATGATTAAAAAATATTAAATTCGTGTTTTAAAAATGAATCAGAAAATGTTTTAGAGCCTAAGGTAAATATTTGTTGTGTGGCCACATTCTTTTCCTACACATAATGATATTTCAAAACGGATCAAATTGTTGATATACGCAGAAAGCAAGAAACTCTTATAGAATGTTAGATATATAAAAAAAAATCAGACTAATTGTTGCTGGCTCAAGAATTACTATTTTGAAATTTTGGAAGCCATCTTAGTAATATCTATAGTTGTGTCTTTCCTTATGTGACGGAGAAATCGGAAGCCATCTTAGTAATATCTTAGTTGTGTCTTTCCTTATGTGACGGAGAAATCGGAAGCCATCTTAGTAATATCTATAGTTGTGTCTTTCCTTATGTGACGGAGAAATCGGAAGCCATCTTAGTAATATCTATAGTTGTGTCTTTCCTTATGTGACGGAGAAATCGGAAGCCATCTTTGTAATATCTATAGTTGTGTCTTTCCTTATGTGACGGAGAAATCGGAAGCCATCTTAGTAATATCTATAGTTGTGTCTTTCCTTATGTGACGGAGAAATCGGAAGCCATCTTAGTAATATCTATAGTTGTGTCTTTCCTTATGTGACGGAGAAATCGGAAGCCATCTTAGTAATATCTATAGTTGTGTCTTTCTATTTGTGACGGAGAAATCGGAAGCCATCTTAGTAATATCTATAGTTGTGTCTTTCCTTATGTGACGGAGAAATCGGAAGCCATCTTAGTAATATCTTAGTTGTGTCTTTCCTTATGTGACGGAGAAATCGGAAGCCATCTTAGTAATATCTATAGTTGTGTCTTTCCTTATGTGACGGAGAAATCGGAAGCCATCTTAGTAATATCTATAGTTGTGTCTTTCCTTATGTGACGGAGAAATCGGAAGCCATCTTTGTAATATCTATAGTTGTGTCTTTCCTTATGTGACGGAGAAATCGGAAGCCATCTTAGTAATATCTATAGTTGTGTCTTTCCTTATGTGACGGAGAAATCGGAAGCCATCTTAGTAATATCTATAGTTGTGTCTTTCCTTATGTGACGGAGAAATCGGAAGCCATCTTAGTAATATCTATAGTTGTGTCTTTCTATTTGTGACGGAGAAATCGGAAGCCATCTTAGTAATATCTATAGTTGTGTCTTTCCTTATATGACGGAGAAATCAGAAGCCATCTTAGTAATACCTATAGTTGTGTCTTTCCTTATGTGACGGAGAAATCGGAAGCCATCTTAGTAATATCTATAGTTGTGTCTTTCCTAATGTGACGGAGAAATCGGAAGCCATCTTAATAATATCTATAGTTTTGTACTTCCTTATGTGAGTGAGAAATCGTAGAGCCGAGTTCTAATTCCATTTGAATTCATTGCATTCACTTACGCGCAAATAACTTGGGAAAGGTACTAATCAGTCTCTTCTTTTCAGTTATGGGCTAAAAGATAGGACAGATTGGGTTCTATAGCCTTGGATGTGAACCAGTCTACCTAACAAAGCAATGGAATCCAACTGCAGGAAAAATCTTCTGCCCAGCCAGTCATGTCTCTTTTGAAACATGATCACCCAAGTGAGTATCACGTATGGCACTTAACTGATTATGTGACGTATAAAACTCATCCTAATCGGGTCGATCAAAATGTCATTGGATTTAAAATATTTACAATGGTATTAATAATACAACCAGAGAAATATATTGACATAGACACAAAAGGTCTGAAGTTTAAAAATCTAGATTTAGCATAGTCATTTTAAAAATGTAACAATGTGATTATATTTATGTATATAGCAACACAAGTTTTATGTGGATCAAAATGTCATTTAATTCAATTTTATGAGAGTTAATTTAAAATTTTACAATGGAATTAAAATTACAACCAGAGAAATTATAAACAAATGAACAGAAAAGGCCTCGATATTAAAGATATAGTCTTTAGCATAGTTTTTTTTCTCAATGTAACAATTTCAATGCTTCTATGTATTTACGAAACATAAATTTTATGTCGATTAAAATGTCATTTAATTTAATTTTATGTCGATCAAAATATCATTTAATTTACAAACTTTACAATGGTACTAATAATACGAGGGAAATTGTATTAAAATAAACACAAAAGGTCCGGAGATTAAATATTTTGTCCTCAGCATAGTTCTTTTTATCAATGTAACAATTTGAATGCCCCTATGTATATACCAACATAAGCTTTATGTCGACCAAATTGTCATTTAATTTAATTTTATGTCGATCAAAGATGTTATGTCGATGAAAATGTTATCTAATTTAATTTTAAGTTGATCAAAAGCACATTAATTTAAAATCTTTACAATGTTATTAATAATGAAACCAGAGGAAATATATTAAAAGAAAAAACAAGTTCCCGAGATTTAAAATCTAGTCTTTAGCATATTTCTTTTTACTAATGTTACAATTTCAATGCTTTTATGTATATACGATCACAAGCTCTTATGTCGATCAAAACGTCATTTAATTTAATTTCATGTCGATCAAAATGTCATTTAATTTAAAATCTTTACAATGGTAATAATAATACAACCAGAGAAATTATATTAAAATAAACACAAAAGGTCTCGTGATTAAAAATCTACTTTTTAGCATAGTTTTTTTTATCAATGTAACAATTTGAATGCTTCTATGTTTTTACTAACAAAAGCGCTTATGTCGACAAAATGTCATTTAATTTAATTTTATGTCGATCAAATATCATTTAACTTAAATACTTTAAAATGGTAGTAAAACATACAACCAGAGAAATCATATTAAAATAAACACAATAGGTCACGAGATTAAAAATCTAGTCTTCAGCATAGTTCTTTTTATCAATTTAACAACTTTAATGCTTCCATGTATATACCACAAAGGCACATATTTCGATCAAAATGTCATTTAATGTAATTTATGTTGATCGAAATGTCATTTAATTTAACATGATTACAATAGTATTAATATTAAAAGCAGAGGAATTATATTTTAAAAAAAGGCAAGATCCTGAGATCAAAGATCTAGTCTTCAGCATAGTTCCTTTATTAATGTAACAATTTGAATGCTTCTATGTATATACAAACATGAACTTTATGTCGAACCAAATGTCATTTAATTCAATTTCATTTCAATCAAACTATCATTTAATTTAAACTCTTTACAATGGTATTAATAATACAACAGGAAAAATTATATTTCAATAAACACAAAAGGTCTCGAGATTAAAATTCTGGTCCCCAGCATTTGGGTGCTTCTATGTATATGCCAACATAAGCTTTATGTCGATCAAAATGTCATTTAATTTAATTTTATGTCGATCGAAATGTCATTTAGTTTAAAATCTTTACAATGTTAATAATAATACAACCACAAAAATTATAACACTTTGAATGCTTCTATGTATATACCAACATAATCTTCATGTCTATCAGAATGTCCATCAATTCAATATAATATCGATCAAAATGTCATTTAATTTAAAATATTTACAATGGTATTAATAAAACAATCATTTAAATTATATTCAATTAAACAGAAAAGGATTCGATATTAAAATTCTAGTCCTCAGCCTAGTTGTTTGTATCAATGTAACAATTAGAATGCTTCTACGTTTATACCAACAAAAGCGCTGATGTCAATCAAAATGTCATTGATTTGAATTTTATGTCAATCAAAATGTCATTTAATTTAACATCTTTACAATGGCATTAATAATACAACCAGTGAAATTATATTGAAATAAACACAATATGTCTCGGAATTAAAAAACTAGTCTTTAGAATTGTTCTTTTTACCAATGTAACAATTTGAATGCTTCTATGTATATACCAACATAAGAGTTTATGTCGATCAAAATGTCATTTAATTTAAAATCTTTACAACGGTATTAATAATACATCAGGAAAATTATATTGAAATAAATACAAAAGGTCTCGAGATTTTAAAAAAACTAGTCTTTAGTATAGTTCTTTTTATCATTGTGAATGCGCGTATGTATATTGTAACAAAAGCCCTTATGTCGATCACAAAGTCATTTAATTTAATTTTATGTCGATCAAAATGCCATTTAATTTAATTTTATGTTGTTCAAATGTCATTTAATTTAATAGTCTTTACAATAGTATTACTAATACAACCAGATAAATTATATACGAATAAACAGAAAAGGTCGTGAGATTAAAAATTTACTCCTCCGCATAGTTCTTTTTATAAATGTAACAATTCGAATGCTCCTATGTATATACCAACATACGCTTTATGTCGATCAAAAAATCATTTAATTAAATTTTATATCGATCAGATTGTATTTAAATTTTTAAAAAAATTAGAAAGGTATTAATAGTACAACCAGAGAAATTATATTCATATAAACACAAAAGATTTCGAGATTAAAATTCTATTCCTCAGCGTAGTTGTTTTTATCAATGTAACAATTTGATTGCTACCATGAAGATACCAACATAAGCTTTATGTCGAACAAAATGTCATTTAATTTAATTTTATGTCGATAAAAATGTTAGTTACTTTAAAATCTTTACATTGTTATTAATAATACAACCAGCGAAATTATACTGAAATAAACAGAAAGGGTCCGGAGATTAAAAATCTAGTCTTTAGCATAGTTCTTTTTATCAATATAACAATTTGAATACTTCTATGTATATACCAACATAAGCTTTATGTCGATCAAAATGTCATTTAATTTAATTTTATGTCGATCGAAATATCATTTAGTTTAAAGTCTTTACAATGTTATTAATAATACAGCCAGAGAAATTATATGAACATAAACACAAAAGGTCTGGAGATTAAAAGTCTCGTCCTCAGCATAGTTCTTTTTATCAATGTACCAATTTGAATGCTTCTATGTTTTTACTAACAAAAGCGCGTATGTCGACAAAATGTCATTTAATTCAATTTTATGTCCATCAAAATGTCATTTAATTTAAAATCATTAAAATTATATTAATAATACAACCAGAGAAATTATATAAAAATAAACACAAACGGTCTGGAGATTAAAAATCTAGTTTTTAGCATAGTTCTTTTTATCAATGTAACAATTTGAATGCTTCTATGCATATACAAACAAAAGCGCTTATATTGATCAAAATGACCTTTAATTTACTTGTATGTTGGTTAAAATGTAATTTGATTAAAATCTTTACAATGGTATTAATGATACAACCAGAGGAATTATATTAAAATAAACACAAAAGGTCTGGAGATTAAAAATCTGGTTTTTAGCATAGTTCATTTTATCAATGTAACAATATGAATGTTTCTATGTATATACAAACAAAAGCGTTTCTGTGGACCAAAATGTCATATAATTTAATTTTATATCGATCAATATGTCATCTCATTTAAAATCTTTACAATGGTGATAATAATACAAAGAGAGAAATTATGTTGAAATAAACACAAAATGTTTCGAGATTAAAAATCTAGTGTTCAGCATAGTTTATTTTATCAATGTAAAAATTTGAAAGCTTCTATGTATATACGAAACATAAGCTTTATGTCGATCAAAATGTCATTTAATTCAATTTCATGTCGATCGAAATGCCAATGTAAAATCTTTACAATGATATTAACAATACAACCAAAGAAATTATATTCAAATAAACACAAAAGTTTTCGAGATTCAAATTCTAGTCCTCAGCATATTTGATTCATCAATGAAACAATTTAGATGCTTCTATGTATTTACGAAACATAAACTTTATGTCGATCAAAATGCCATTTAATTTAAAATCTTTAGAATGGTACTAATAATAAAACGAGTGAAATTATATTAAAATAAACACAAAAGGGCCGGAGAGTAAATTTTTGTCCTCAGCATAGTTCTTTTTATCAATGTAACAATTTGAATGCTCCTATGTATATACCAACATAAGCTTTATGTCGATCAAATTGTCATTTAATTTAATTTTAGTAGAAACTG
This sequence comes from Ascarosepion bandense, assembly GCA_037127315.1. Lineage (NCBI taxonomy): Eukaryota > Metazoa > Mollusca > Cephalopoda > Sepiida > Sepiidae > Ascarosepion > Ascarosepion bandense. The sequence goes on along the minus strand of JBBBDQ010000675.1, from coordinate 1,137,205 downwards.
ATTAAACCAGTAACAGAAATAAATTGACATTTTCAACGAAATTTAGTTCAATGAAAATTTGCTGCATACTTACTTCATTAACATATTGGCTTCAGCACGACCCTCTGACGGGTCGTCGTGGTGTATCGACAAGACCCACATGGCGCTCCAGTTGTTTGTTTTACAAATAATTTTCCATGGGGTTTATTGGGAGTGGGATGCAACGATTGACTTTTTATAATGTCATAAAAATATTTTTCATACAGAAATTAGTGTTTATGTAATACATGTATATTAAGAATTTTTCAAATGCTCACATGTTGGTCGTGAGGAATTCCGGGTTGAAAAATAGACTCAGATACCGAACGGCATACTGATAAGTTGTGGGTAATAAATACTACCTATGATATCAAATTTAATGAAGACATGGTTTTATGACCAAGGAATAAAAAAAGAGATGAGACTTAGGACCGCAAGCGTTAAGTCCAAATATAAGCCAATAACGGGTGTTAGATTTACAGTATCTAGACATATCTATAGAAATATATCTTTTAATTTTATATGATTGTCGTAAATATATTTAAAGTAAATTATTTGGGTAAATGAGACTTTACTCTGAAATGAGTTGTTCATAATACTGTAAATAATTATAACAGAGTTATTGATAAATACATTAACGTTTTCCGATAAATGAAAATTACCTCGTGTTTTCCGATGACATATGGAACTGAAAAGAGAAACTGAACGGTGTAAATTTACTAAGCGATAGCAATACAATTTATGAATTGATAGAATTCATATAGAAATTACGAAACAAATTGAAATTGAAAATAATGTTAAGTATGATACAAAATTGCTTGAAAAATGTCAGAAAAATGAATTTGTGCAGAATAATTGTGTAGTAAATAAGCTATTTAGATTGACAAACAAAAAAATACTTAAAGTTCGTGTTTTGCATCTCATCAAAGATAAAACGCAGAATATTAAAAAAATTAAAACAGCAAAAATATCTGAATGCCAATTTTCAGTAATCAGAAACGTACCATTTGTGTAAAGAAATAGACAGAAAATAATTTCTAACAGCAATCTTAGAGTGGTGGCATCTGACAGGTGGGCTAAATGTTGTCTCCTTGATGCAAGTAGGAAAGTAAATTTAATTAGATTACGACAGTGTATGTGAAGTGAATTTTCAAAAGATATTATATAGCCATTCAGACATAAATCTTTAGAATACATCTCACAAGGTTTAACTTGCCGAATATATTTTTGTAAAACTAAGTAATAAATAATAAATAGAATAATTATTACCAGGAATTAAATTGTTGAAGATTATAAACACAGCAAAAATGGTATATATATAGTATTAGTTTAACAAGCAAAAGAATTGCATAGTAGACTGCTGCTATGAAAGTGGGCTCCCTGTGCAGGGCCCGGAAATTTTTCCCACCTGAAACTATTCTGCACATATACAAATCTACCATCCGCCCGTGTATTGAATATTGCTGCCATATCTGGTCGGGTGCCCCTGCTGCTCTCCTTGGGCTTCTTGACAATATACAAAGGAGGATCTGTAACGTGGTTGATACTGACTTGGCAGACCGGCTGCAGCCGCTCTCACACCGGCGTGATGTAGCTTCCCTGTGCCTCTTCTACAAGTACTTTCATGGCTTCTGCTCCGATGAGCTTAGATCACTGGTGCCGCCTAAACACGAATTTACACGAGATACTAGATTAGCAACTAGGTCCCACCCTTTTACAGTTAAACAAATAAGATGTAACCGTAAATTCTACTCCAACAGCTTCTTTTCTCGCGCTTCTCGCCTGTGGAACTCCCTTCCACAAGTCTGCTTTCCCGACAGTTACAATCTCCAGGTGTTTAAATGTAGGGTCAATAGACACCTCCTATCACACTAACTCCCAACTATTCTCAAAACACTCTCATCTACCCAACCCTCATTCTCGGTATCCTCACCCGCCTATCACCCACCCTCTGTTATTTCCTATATTTAATCAGCCTTTCTCCACTCTACGTAGCCCCCTGCACAGTAGTGGCAGTGACATGCCTTGCTCGGGGTGAAACGCTTATAAAAAAAAAAAAAAAAAAAGATTATTCAACTATTTGATATTTTGTCGAAAACCCGTCCATTGAACCAGCTCTCTCGCTCAATTTCGTTGCGCCCGAGGAAGTGTGTATGAAGAAAAAATTGAATTTTATCAAAACGTGGAAGAACTCTTAATAACTAAAATACCAGCAAACTCTAGTGGGTGTTTCAATAAAATCACGGTACTGAAGTTAAGAAACCTAAACCTCGACGGGGTGTAATTTTTAGCAAGCGTGTCTCGCTAGAACCTATTAAAACTGAGTAGTGATTTCAATACTCCCTAGAGACATACGAACGTGTGCACATCTAAGCGGCGCTTAGAAAATAACCCATTACTAATCTCAGGAACAGTCATAGTGATAAACAATATTAATATTAAAGAAAATACTTAAAATGGGGATGCGTTTAAATTCTCGTCCAGTAATGGAATACGTATTGAGTTGTGGGGGCTTCATGCTGCAAGGTTAATTCGGAATAATTTCTGTGTTGGATTTCACTTGACACAAGGCAACTTCCAAAAGAAACTTTCTACCAAAATCCTTAAAAACCACAATTATTTTTATAAGCATTGAAATTCTCTCATTAAACAAGCAAAAAGAAAGTGAAATAAAGTTGACAAAACATTAATTTGCAACGATACTGTGTATTAACAAACGTTTAACAAGAATATATAATATAAAAACGTGTTGAATAACAAGTGAAATTTGGTTGTTTGAAATTGTCTCCCATTGTCTGTGTGAGAATTACTGTTACACATTTTAACGTAAGTTTGAATGTTCTTTATTTTTTAAAGAATTCTCAGCGTGTTAAGAAAATTATGTAAGAAAATGTTACTAAAAAGAATTGTTTAGATATGAAAGTTCATGAATAATGTTCGTGGTGTTAGTTGATCAAAAGATAGAGTTTGAATATCAGAGTGAGTTGGAATTTTAATCTTATTGAGTTTTGGCATGATGTGTGCCTAGAAAATGTCAGTGCTAACTCCCAACTATAATAATCTGTGCATGTTCGTTAAAGAAATAAAAAGCATCTAATTGCGTCCTGTATGAGAGAATTAGATGAGATTGAAGAACGAGACCCGCGAGAGAATGGCGCTATCGCGGGCAGCTGAAATTGTCAACTGCCCTGCTTGATATTCAGCTGCTAACTGCTTGCTGTAGCACGTGTGTCTCTGCAATTTATACATCCCGGAAAAACGCGGGAAAGACAGATTATCCCGTGATTGTCGCGTGTGTGTATGTACAATCTGTGAGTGCAGCTGTGGATGAACTGTATCAAAAATACACGTGATTCCACAGTATCACCTGACTGTCATTCAGCTAAGATTCGCAAACTTATGCAAACGATAACGACGGTTAGGTTCTACACAATTAGAATTGATCACGTGACCTCTAAAGAGACGAATAAGCGAGAGATGTCAGCGTCTATATACAACAGACAAGAATAATAATCATGAGATGGAATGTAAAAAACGTATATTAATGTGTTTGACTTGATAATAATAATCAGGAGTCAATAAACTAGATGTTACCGTTCTATACGAATGCAAAACAGGTATTTCCTGAGTGGCAATCATATAGTCATATATGCAAGTAAAACTAAAAAAGAAAGAAGATTTGGGTTAATACTAGAAAAGTATGTAAAGATTCAAATACTTGAATTTAAGCTGGAATGGAAGCTTTTTAAATAAGTCACTTGTTTACGCATCGTCAGCACTAAGTACACTGGCAAATCTATAACTTTTCAGGGACACTGGGTAGCACTTAAATTTAATCCAAATAACAGGAAATCACCATATTTATGGAAACTTGAAAGAAAAAGGACTGGTGAAATTTGTTGTCTTCAACAAGCATGAAGTTAGATAATGAAGAATAAGATTGATTATATATTAATCAAACATATCTTCAGAAATGTAGTTTCATATTAAAACAAAATATCTAAGTGTACATTTAGGAAGCGACAACTTTTCAGTCTAAATTCTACTCAGAGATGCAAAGAGACGACTGAAATCTCTAAACACATAATGAGAAAGAATAGTTAGGAAAAGTGAAAGTCAAAATATATATCGAAATCAAGAGACAGGCACAGCCAGCAGGTCATGTATCCGGCCGTTTTATGTGGATAGACAGCAAAACGGGGGGGGGGGGGGGGTAGAATGTATGTTAAAATATATATTTAATATCTATAAAGGGTAGAAACGGTTGAAGAGATACACTTGCCCATATCCTGAATGAACAAAGTACGTGAAAGTAGAATATTGGCGATGTTGAATTGATCTAACATTTTTGTTGATGACATTTCTATTATTAAATAGAATTAATAGGGCAATTGATTTGTTGCATAATAAATCAATATTCCCAAAACATCTTATTATAAGCATGTCAATAAAGACAGTTAAAAAATTTTTTCTTCTTCTTTCATTTCATTTTGTTACCGGTGTATTTTCCGCGTCTCAGCTAGATATCTAAGGTCAGAAATATTTCTTTATAAGAAAGATAAGATAAAGGTCACACAGTTTTTACATAGCTTTTCGTAAGGTTTAAGCCAAAGTATTGGCTACAATTCTTTCGTATTTATTTAAGGCATGGCCTACCTGGAATCCTTTTGATGATTCTATGGGGACAATTTCTAGTCAATCCAAAGGCTCCAACTACAACTGGAATAACTGATGTCCTTATGTGGCACAGTTTTGAGATTTATACATCAATATTTTTGATAGTTTTTTTGAAGATCTTCAAAGATATATTACAATCTGAAGAGACAGCCATGTCACTAAAAAAAGAACATTCTTTATTGTGGCTTTTGTTCTCGATATCTGATTAGATATTATTATTATTATTATTTTATCAATACATGGGAATTATCTTTAATACCAGCAACAGTAGCAATGAAACCACGTATATTTTTGTCAACTTACTTTAGATGTACGTGGTGGGTGGCTTAAAAGTTTTTTTCATGAACTACTTGCAATAAACAGACTTACTGATCAAATATAAGATTTAAAATCCATTCGGAATGAGAACATGGATTGTGAATCTTCACTTATTTTTCTATTCATGTCTACACGCTTATATAAAAAGTGTTTAGTAAATAGATTTTGTATTCAGTTTTGCAATTTTTAACCTTCTGATATATATATATATATATTTATATATTTATATATATATATATATATAGAACAGGTGGTAGAAAATGTATGTGCGCAAGCTTACATAAAAAAATTCTGAAGTTGTAGAAACGTACATTTGGTTTAAAAAAACTTCTGTGTTCAGTTTTGTAATTTGTACCTCTCTGTTGTCTCTCTCTCTCTCTCTCTCTCTCTCTCTATATATATATATATATATATATATATATATATATATATATATATATATGCGTGTGTGTGTGTGTGTTAGCGTACGGGCGCATGTACACGCACACACACGCACAAACAAGTGCTGAAAAAGTTAGCGACCTGTTCCACTTCCGGAATGCGATAAAACATGGTTTTTCTTTCTGAACGCTCCTTGAACAATTCACTACACCCCCGTGTATATTCACGCGTATATGTAAGTATATTATCCCTCCTAAAATGTTTCCGACATTTTCCTTCTTTGTATCTTACGATCTGAACAGGTGACTTGCATGTATGGAATGATAATTCTTCATTTATTATTCATTGAATCTGCCTTTCTCGCTGCATTTTCTGAATATCTATTTGGTTTTTAGTAATTCTTTGGCTGAACGCAAAATAAAATATACGTAAACCAAAAGGTATTGGATTCACAAATATATTTTCTTGTGAGATTATTACATATTAAGTCCCTTAACATGAATTAGATAACTAAAAATATAATTTTAAATAATTTTAATTTTCTAAAATGTATTACATTTTTTTCATCTGCATTTTATTAAAAGATTTAAACTCAAGATTATTTGCAAAAGAGCTATATGAGATGAAAATATATTAAACCGATCTCCTGTTAAATCTGATTAAATAACGATTATTTAAGTAATTTTTAAGCTCTTGCTAATTAAGGCCTATTACTTATCTCCTTATCCTCGGCTATAGATCACACTAAGATTTCTTTTTAGTCATTTTACCCCAAACAAAGCATTCCACTGCTACTATTGCACAGGGGATTACATAGGGGAACGTGATGAGAGAGTGATTAGATATAGGAAATGTCAGAAGTGGAGTGATAGACGGGTAAGGATGTACATAGGAAGTGTTTGAGAAAATGGGTGCGAGTTAGTGTGTTAGGAGCTGTTTATTGACCTTACATTTAAGCTCCTGAAAATTGTAGCTGTCGGGGAAGCAAGTATGTGTAAGGGAATTCCAAAGGCGGGAAGTGCGAGAAAAGAAGCTGTTGGAATAGAAATTGCGGTTACTTTTTTCGCTTTCACTGTAAAAGAGTGGGGCCTAGTTGCTAATCTAGTATCTCGTGCAAATTCGTACCTAGGGAGCACCATTGATCTATGTTCATCGGAGCAGAAGCCGTGAAAGTATTTATAGAAGAGGCACAGGGAAGACACGTCTCAGCGGTGAGAGAGTGACTGCAGCCGGTCTGCCAAATCGGTATCAATCACATTACAGATTCTCCGCATTATTTTGTCAAAAACCCCGAGGAGATTGGTTAAAGTCGATTAATTTTACATATGTGTTTGTGGGGCTTTTGTGTGTTTCTGTGTAGATTTGTTTGAAAATATGACTTAGGATTATGAGATAAATTCGGTTGGTTATTTACACATTTCACCACTTAAACGGAATATGGTACATGGCAGAAGTTAGAGGAGAAATCTCACAATTTAACGTGCAAGTCAGTTGCATCAGGTCTTTCTGTTGACACACTTGAACGATCGGAAATTGTCCCTGACCTTCACCTATGTGTAAAAGTGTTTCCGTGTGTATGTCGTTATGATGCTTACGACATATCACGTTGAATACACCGGTTCACATTTGAAGTTAAGCTACGTTGAGCCTGGTCAATACTTATATGGGTGCTTGGGAATACCAGGCGCTGTAAGCGTTTGGTGACGGATGTGCGTTGTGGTGCAGTGGATGTCGGCTTGGAAAGAAAAATTGGTGAGCCGAGTTCGAATTCCAGTTGAGTATCTTGCATTTACTTAAGCACTGGTACCCTTGAGAAAGGTATTAATCGGTCACTTCCCTAAAGTTATGGGTTAAATAAAAAGATGGGAGGTGGAGGCAAACCATCTAGTGTTGGGGTCACAATAAAAACACTCTTGGTAGCCCTGCCGAAGCGTCAAGTATTCAGCTATTTGACAAAATTGAATTTCGCTACAAAAATGCGCCGGGGTTCCAAAAACACAGGGAATACTGGAGGAGTATAGTGAGTTCTATCTCGGCCAAAGCCGCAAGAGGACGACGATGATGCTGCGGATAAATAATAAAAAAAAACGTATTGTTACATGTATAACCAGCAATACACCACTTATAGCTTTCATGTGTTTTTCTTATTTCTTAATCAAACAACATGGATGATTATGTTTCAAAATTCATTTACGGCAAGAATGTTTCGTTATCAATTTTATAGTTTTACTATTTAAACTTATTTATAAATGAAACTCTATCTGCCCGTGTGTGTGTGTGTCCGTTACCTATAGACTCCGAAACGGCTGAACCGATTTTCTTGAAAACTTACAGAGTTGTACTATAAGCATCTGCAAGTGTTCTTAGCTAGGTTTTGTGTCAAGGTACCCCCGAAAAATATCAAAATCGATAATCGAAAAAATCGGGTTTTAAAAGGAATGGTCCGGTTTTAATCAAATTTGATACACTTATAGACAAAGACATAAGAAACGATGTTCAGAAGCTTCAATGCTGCAGTTCTTACAATAGTGCAAAAATTCGATAATATATATATATATATATATATATATATATATCTAAAAGGCAAGATGTTTGTGTGTGTGTCTGTTTATCTACCTGTATGTCTGTATTTTTTCAGCACTTTCAGTTTAGTTTTTGCTTCGGGTTTAGCTCTAAGTCGGTATAATTGTAGTTCTTAGTCTGTGTATAAATGTATCAATCAATGTCTTGATAAATGTCGACATGAGTGTGAGAAATAAGTAACCGTCCTCTATGATTTTGCAAGCAAATAATACTTGGATCTCATTTTACATGAGTGAACAATCATTTTTCGTCATCTAGGAGCAATTCAGGTAACAGATGGGTAGAAATATAGATGTGAGAATAGATAAACACATTTTAGAAATTAGAATTCGTAGTAGCATTTTAGAATTACCTCCCGTACATTTATTTGAAAACTTGGACAAAGGCTGAAACGCTTACAAGATCCTTGTTTACCGATGACAGATATTGTTATATTTGGGAGAGAAGATATATTTTGAATCATATGTCATGGGCAGATGTCATGCTGAATAATTTTGTCGTTTTAGCTGAATGTCCTCTGCGAGTTTGTTTATACGCTTAGCATACAGCTTAGCATTCATCGTTTGGTTGTTTTGAAGAATTTCATTTCCATACACAACACAAATATTTCAATAATCTTTGGCAGCTTCGTGACTTCGTGATTACAAACGAAGAAAATGTCAAACATACTCATCCTACACTACTTGGTATTCCATCTCACGGGAGTGTCTAATTTGAAATAAAATTTTAATAAATTTAGAGAACAGTCCTACAGGATAACCAGAGTTACTGAGAAGGAAAATTTGCGACCAAAGGTTATTCTTCAAGATCATCAGAAAAAAGAACGTAAATCTACAATAACCTAATACATGACCAGGGTATTGAACACTTATCCGCGCAACCACTACAGTTTTACCCTGAGACTTGTTTCTATTTCGAACAACTCCTCGCTTATTAGAATGCAGCACTATCTTTGTTCCACATTTCAAGAATCCCAAACCTAAAATATGTATATTTTCAACAAATTAATTTGGACCTCAGGTCCTGTTTGTTTAATACTGGTTTCGGAAATAAAAATGCATTCGTTTAATCCATGAGCGTGCATTTATTGAAAAACTGTCATCAACTTATAGGAGATCTAATCATAAATCACTTGTATCTCGCTCTTTTCCGACTGATCTTGTGCGATCAAAGTCACTACATTTGATGACGCAACACTCGAGTGTAACTACACAATGGTACTATCAAAATCTTTCCAATGATTGAACTTTTGAGAAAAATACTAAAATGTCGATTTTTGAATATACCAGATACTTACAAACTATCTACTGTTGAGGAGCGCCCCTTTTTACGCACTCAATGGAATCATCCAAGGTATACTTATAATCCTGCCTACAGAGAAAAGAGTGTCTGTAGTGTGAACGATGGTCATTATTGATTAGATTTGTAGTGCTTGTCAGAGCAGTTGAACCGGCGCTCGTTGGTCAGCAAGAATATAGACTTATTACCTGGACTTACTTCTTTGTATAGATTTGACTCCTGCTAACAAGTATTCCTAAATCTACTAACCGTGTACAGGTTCTATATCATTTTTTCAATATACTTACATTTTTTCTCTCATATCTGTTTTGTATAATTATTATATTGTGTGGTTTTCTAAACAAGAATCCACAACATCTACTGATTCATATTTTTGGCCGTTTCGAAAATACTCATACTCATATATTTTCTTTTTAAATTTCGATAATTTCGATAAGTCAATACTGTTTAATATGAAATAAATCTTTTCAGAGACTTGCGTAATTTTGTTTGTAACATTTCATTATAAAATCGAAGACATCTCCACAAAGAATACTGAAAGTAGAATTATTTAAAATAAATCTCAGACTTAAGGACTTCCATATTGATCGGTTCCTGTTAACATAAAAATATGTAATGTTCCCTGACATTAAAAACTTAGGTATTCTTAAAAAAACTAGTGATTTTCCGAAAAACCTCACTGAAATTCAAATACATGGTGAAAAGCCAAACATTTGTAAGAATTATTTAACTAAAAAGGAAGAGGAAGGAGGGTTTCGGAATTTAAATTGATCCTCAGAAAGCCCTGATCTCAATGCCATTGAACAGCTATGGAATATTTTGGATAAAAAAATTGATAAATATGTTTCTTCGGAAGACACATTTTGGGAACAAATACAAGCTGCTTGACAGGAGATACCATTAGATACATTGAAGAAGCTTGTGATGTCAATGCCTGACAGAATGAAGTCTGTGTTCAAAGCAAAAGCCTATTATACTAAATATTATATTTATTTTCTAACAAGTATTTATTCTTGTTAAAGCATTTTTAAGTAAATCAAATTAATTTAATTTAATTGTTTATTTTCTGTCAATATGCCTCATAAAAGATAAAATAGTTCTTTTCCTAATACTTTTGCACAGTACTTTATATATATATCGAGAAATAAAGAAAAGGAGAAATTTGTTCTTTTAGAAAATAAGCAAAATATAATGATATATAATTGTTTATATGTATGAATTCGAAATATTTATCCAGATTGGAATATAAATTTATTAGCTATCATTAACGTGACATTTGAATTCAAACTAAATGTTCAAAATGAATATGTTCAGGTTTTTTACGTGCATAGTTAATCGAAATTCAATATTCTGTTTTGTATAAAGAAATTCGTAAACTTTAGTGAAATTAGGATTATCGAAAGTTTTGGCAGGTAGAATCTCGATGGAATTATCCTCTATTTAAAACGTCTTTTCCTGAATATTTATATTTTAACCTGTGAAAATTTGGAATATTTTCGATATATATTATATTTTTGCTTTATTTTATTATTATGAGACTTCGTTTTTTTTTGTTTCTTTTTTTCGCATTAATCACTTTTTCTCAGTTTTTGACGGGAAATATTATTTATATTTCTCAGATTTGAAGTTAGGATAAATTTACAAGAAATTGATTCATTAATATATTTCTGTTTCGGTTGTGATTATTTGCACAGTAACATATTTGTAACCATGGAGAAATTTTTACCGGCACATACACTACCGGCCATAATTATTAGGCTTCACCAGTGTTTTAAAATAATTTATGTATTTCATACTATTTTTTAGTATTTGTTGTCAAGTGAATAATTTTAAATGAAAATAGAATGTTTCTGTTGTTAATACTGCAGAATAACAGGTGCATTAAATGAATTTATAAATATTTAATGATTACCTATATTGTAGTTTCATCAATGAAAGAATGAAGAAAATTTTGGGTGATTCGCACGAGTAATCTTTGTTTTCTTGCTTTGTAAATATTTGCAAAATAATAATAACAAAAGAACCATTCTATTTTCATTTGGCAATAAATACTAAAAGTAGTATGAAATACATTATTTCTTAAAAAAACTGGGGTAGCCTAATAATTATGGCCGTTAGTGTACATTCTACTTTATAAGTCTCCTATCACCTCTGGTCATAATTCTTTTGAATTTTGTTAAATTTAAACAGCTCATTACCTTGAAGGTACTTGATAAAGCTCTCAAACACGTTTGCCATTGTTTTCTTATTTCTTTTAAAGAGGGTGTCAATCGTTACTTTTAACCGCCATCAAACTAATAAGTAACTCATAGCTGGTTTAGGGAGAAAATCTCCTTGAAATGACATCAATTCTATCTTTTATTTTCGATAGACAATTATTGAAAAATCTTACTTCAGTTGTTAAAATATTGCTGCATAAATCTTTCAAGAAAGCAAAGATCGAATTCGAATTATCCATAATACGTCTGTCCAAATATATATAATACGACACGTAATGATAAAAGCCGTTAGTAAATATGAATAATGCTTATATTCATAATTTAAAAGAATATTTTGCTCTCATTAATACTGATATCCATGTCTGGTTTCATTTGTTTGCCGTTAAAAATGAAAAAAGAAAATAAAATATTTGTAAGATTAAATCTCGGTGAGCAAATGCTATTTTACTGATTTATTCATAAAAAAATTAAGTTTCAACCAGTCTTTCACCCAAACGTATTTTAAATGTATTAACTGAAAACGAATAGAGGGAATAAAACGCAATACATATTAAAATCAATTCCTATTGGCTTAGCATCATTTCATATTAAAATTATATCTTAATTGTATGCTATTTTCGATTACCGTCTCATTCCTTATCGTTCGTTTTGGAGAATGGGGTTATTTGTCATTTCATTTCTATTTTTTTCAAACCCTAAGCAAAATAGATTTTCGTCGAGTATGCCAAACGAAGAACAGAAATGAAGACGGAGAATACTATGGAATATGCTTAGTTGCCATAAATTAAATAAAAAATGGTTAAATATTAAATGCGTGCCAAGAATTCGCGAACGGTTCTTAATGACTGTAGAAAAAGTGGAACTTTTAAGCCAATAGAAAAGTGCACGCGTAGACTAAAAATAGGGAACCCAAAATGTTATTTTTTCGTATTTAGTGAATTTCCTGTTGCATCTTTACGGGAATACATCTTTGTTACAGAAAGGTCGAGTCTTTATTGTGCGCGTTAACAGGAACGGGTTGTCGGTATCTGCAACAGAATCCAATTAAAGGAGACAAACTCCCTTTATCAGGTTTCATTTCTTTTTATTCATTCCTCTGACGTCAAACATTTGTTTTGTTTTTTCGACATCATCTAAATGATTTTCTTCTTTTGTTTTTTTAGGCATATTTTGTTGTTGATTTGCATAATCATCTAAATCTTCAGTATTTTTCTCTCTTTTATTCTATCAAGAATTAATTTCAATATTTCTCAATATTTCTCTATTATTTCTATATATTAATATATTTCCATATTTTTGTTATCTCTTTCTTTCCACAATTTGATTCATATATATATATATATTCTCCATTTTCCTCGGATTTATTTAATATTTAATGTATTTTAATTTATTTTAATATTTAATATTTAATGTCATTCTTTATTTCTCTCTTTTTCTCTCTTTTTTCTAGATTTAATATTTTTCTATAGTTCTAACTTTTTTATACTCTTTCCATACTTCAGTTATTTTCTATATTTCTCTCTTTTTCACTTTTCTTTTATATTTAATCTCTTTTTATAATTCTTTCTTTTTTCTGTCTTTTCTTTCAATATTTTAACATTTTCTTTTAATAATTCCCCCCCCCCCAAGTAAGACAGCCTCACCACCACTAGTGCGCAGGGGCTACATAGAGGAAATGGATGAAAAAGAGGGGTGTCAGGAAATGGTTAAGAGAAGGGTATGAATTACTGATGAAAGTGGAGTGGACGGAGAAAAGAGCATAAGAGAGAGAGGGTGCGTGTCAGTGAGAAAAGAGATGACTATTGACCTTACATTCAAATTCTTTGCGATTGTATCTTTCGGGAGAGCAAGTATACAGAAAGGAATTCCTCAGGCGGGAAGTGCGAGAAAGAAAAAGCCGATGAAGTAGAAGTTGCTGTAACATTTTACTGGTTTCAATGTAAAAGGGTTGGACTTAGTTGCTAGTCTAGTAGCTTGAGTAAATTCATACATAGTGGGCACCAGTGAGCTAAGTTCATCAGAGTCGAAGCAGTGAAAGTCTTTGTAGAAAGGAAGCCACATTACGCTGGTGAGAAAGTGACGGCATCTGAGCCACCAAGTCGGAATCCATCATATTACAGATTATTCGTTAAATTTTGTCAAAAACCTCGAGATGAATAGCAGGGGAACCCGACCAGATGTGGCAGCAGTATTCAATACACGAGCGGATTGTAGATTTATATATATGCAGAATGGATTTAGACGGGAAAATCTTCTAGCCGCGAAGCAGTGAACCAAGTTTCTTAGGAGAAGATTTAGCCATAGCACTTGAGATCTGCGGAGAGTGTTAAGACGAGGTGACACAGTGATGCTTTCAGTGAGACTAGCGTGATCCATGCTAATGGGGGTGGATAGGAGCGATTGTCTGTGATGGTTAACAGATAGCAAATTCATTTTGAAAGCTTTAAAATTTACCAGCCATTTCTTACCCCGGTCCACCACAGTTTGGAGGTCCTTTTCAAGCTCAGCAGCGAGGTTCGCTTTGTCAGCTTCAGCATATTTTTGATCAAGACGAAAACAAACGGTGGTGTCATTAGCATATATGCCTACTTGGAATCTGATTAAATCGGGGAGATCGTAAATGAAGATTAGGAAAAGGGTAGGATCTAGAATAGAGCTTTGAGAGACACCCACGTTCGTATCATAGTCTCGGGAGGCATGTCCGTTCAATACTAACTTCATTGTGCGATTTGAAGAAATGACTGGATTAGGTCAAACAACTGTCCAGTTATACAATAGCCCCGCATCTTGCGTAGAAGGCTAGCATGCAGTCTCTATCAAACACTTTGGAGATATCCAGGACAACAGTTCGATTTTCGCCGTTCTTGCTTGGTATATATACTCAGCAGTAAACCTGTGAAGCGGAAACCATACTGTTTGTCAGAGAGGAGAGTGTGGGCTGTGAGATGTTGAACCATATCAGCGTTGATAATGGCTACGAGCACTTTACCAAAAATCATTAAGAGGCTGATAGGGCAATAATTAGAGGGGTCCGAGGGTTCTCCAGTATTCTTACTAATAGGAACCTCAGAGAAGGACTTCCAGAAGACAGGAAAGCAAGAAGTAGAGAGGCAGTAGTTATAGAATTTGGAGAGGATAGAGGAGAGTTCAGGGGCACATTTCTTCAGGACATTAATTGGGATTCCGTTACTTCTCGCTTTCTGGGGGACAAACTTAATATTTTTCTATATTTCTTTCTTTTTCATCATTCTTTCTACATTTAGTTTCTTTCTATAATTCACTTTTTCTGTCTTTTCTTTCTATATTTAATTACTTTTTATAGTTCTTTCTTTTTCTGTCTTCTTTTTATATTTAATTTCTTCATATATTTTCTTATTTCTGTCATTTAATTTATTTCTGTATTTCTCTCTTTTTTCCGTTTCTACATAGAAATTTTATATTTAAATGTATTTCTGTATTTCTCGATTTTTCTCTCTTTTCTTTCTATATATAATGTATTTCTATATTTTTCACTCTTCTTTCTATATTTAATTTCTTTCTAAATTGCTTTACTTTTTTATACGTTTAATTTATTTCTATATTTTTCACTCTTTCATTCTTTTTTCTATATATAATATATTTCTATATTTTTCACTTTTCTTTCCATATTTAATTTCTTTTTAAAATTCTCTCCTTTTCTCTTTTTTCTTTTTAAACGTTTAATTTATTTCTATATTTTTTACCCTTTCATTCTTTTCTTTCTATATATAAAATGTTTCTGTATATCTTTTTTCTGTTTTTTCCATATTTAATTCATTTCTATCTTTCCCTCTTTGTCTCTTTTCTTGACATACTTTAATCTATTACAGTATTTATCACTTTTCTGTTTCTTTTTCTATATTTTTCTATATATTTCTTTCTGTTTCCCGCTTTTCTCTCGCTTTACATTTTCTAGTTTATGAGTATATTCTGATCTTTTCTCTCTTTCCTTTCTATATTTAAATTTATTCTGTATTTTTGTCTTTACTTTCTATATTTAATCTCTTTCTATTTCTCCCTTTTTCGTTCTTTTATTTATACTTTTAATTTATTCTCACACATCTATCATTTTTCTCTATTCTTACTATATTTATTTATTTTCTATATTCCTTTTTCTCTCTTTTCCTCCTATATTTAATTTATTTTAATATTTCTCTCATTTTCTCCTTAATTTCATTCCCTAATTTAAATATTTACTATATTTCAATGTTTTCTTTCTTTTGTCTTTCAATAATTTCTTTCTATATTTCTCTCTTTTCTTTTGTCTTTCTTTTTTATATTTAATTTCGTTTTGGATTTCTCTCATTTTGTTTTGTTTTCTTGTTTATATGTATTGATTTTCAAATTGCTACCTTGTTTAATTTATTTCTCCCTTTTTTCTTTCTGTTATTTCCTTATTACCTAATTTAAAAAAAAACAGAGCCTCGTCGGGTTAACGCTCACAACAGATCTCATGTAAAATGACTATATAGAATCCATAGCTAAATGCGCTGCTAAGTCGGATCTCTGTGTAGGGCCAGGAAGTTTTTCCCGTCTGAAACAATCCTGCACATATATAAATCTATCATCCACCCGTTAATTAAATACTGCTGCCATATCTGGTCGGGTGTTCCTGCTATCTACCTAGGTATCCTTGACAAAATCCAACGGAGAATCTCTAATGTGATCTCTCCCGACTTGGCAGCGCAGATACAGTCACATTCTCACCGGCGCAATGTGGCTTCCTTGTGTTTCTTCTACAAATAATACCCTCTGTATATAAATTTACTCCATCCACAAGATTAGCTACTAGGTCCCAGCCTTTTACTATGAAAGCAATAAAATGTAAACTAAAATTCTACTTCAACAGTTTCTTTTCTCGCACTTCCCACCTGTTGAATTCTCTTCAATTTTATTGCTTCTCCGTCAGCTACAATCACCATAATTTAAATTTAAAGTCAATAGCCATATTTTATCTCACTAATCTGCATCCTCTCTCACATTCCCCCTTCTCCGTTTACTCCACTCTCATCAGTATTCTCATCCTTCTCTTATCCACTTCCTGCAAAACAGTGGCGTTAAAATGCCACAATGGCTTATCAGTTATTATGTAAATATAAAGTGGGGGATCAATTTTATATGACAGTCAATACATAAATTGATCTCTCAATTTATGGCCACCGTCATCCTTCTCTTATTCACTTTCTATAACTTGTCACCCTTTCTCATAACTTTCCTTCTATGTAACCTTCTACAGAACAGTGGCAGTAAAAAGCCTTGCTTGGGGCGATATGATTATAAAAAAAGAAATTTAATTGTTTACTATATTTCAATCTTTTCTTTCTTTTTTCTTTCAATAATTTCTTACTATATTTCTCGCTTTTCTTTTGACTTTGCTTTTTATATTTGATTTAGTTTTGTATTTCTCTAATTTTTCTGTTTTCTTTCTTTATTTATTGTCATTCTATATTTCACATTTATTGTTTGTATATTTGATTTTTTATATTTACTACTTTTTCTCTCTTTATATATTTGATTTGTTTCTTTTAGATAGTTACAAAAATAATGGACTCTTGAATTGCTCTATTTTGAAAAACCACTTTAACATGGTATCCATGGTATATATTACGTTAAATTAATATATAATAATTATTGTGTGCTCTTTAATAATTTAATTATTTTCAGACAGAAATATTAATGAAGTATAATAGCCTTTAATTATGAATATGACAGAATACTTTTCTTGCATGTGTTCAAATTTGGGCACAATGTCTCCCAAACATCTAATAACAACAGAGTATGGAGAGATGGGTCTATAACTATCAGTCAGTACGAAGGTGGTTCCAGAAATTCCGTGCTGGGGATGAGATTCTTCACGATAAAGAAGGTACAGGACTGTCATGCACTCTTGACAATGATCAGTTTTCTCTCTTTTCTTTCTATATTTTAATTTATATCTCTGTCTCTCTCATTTTTCTTTTCTCTTCTTATGCATAATGTTTTTTTCTTTCTTTACTCTCTTTATAAGTTTAATTCATATATATATACATATACATATATGTATATATATTCATATATATATATATATATATATATATTGTGTGTACTTTGGCAGTATTTTTTCATTAATACAGGTTTCATTGAATAATATAGACAAGTTCTGTCTATTATTTTGTGTAAGATCCTTTCGTATGATCTGATTAGCTTGATAGTGTTGTCATGGAAAGACGACAAGAAATAGCAATAATTGTTGATTTTTTTATCAGGTCTGATCTTTCGGCTTACATAAGCCGTTATCAAAGGATGAACATTTAATATTCAGTGAACATAGAACATTCAAATTATTAACAGAGTGGAGTTATACAGAGAAAATTAAACAGGTTCATTTTTTGCGTCGCACGTGGCTGCAGGTAGAGAAGGAATGGTGGTAGTGGGTTTTTTGTCAAATGAGAGTATATATATATATCCCACTGTTCCTGATTTTTATTCGTATATTTAATTTATTTTAAAATTTCTCTCTTTTTTCTTTCAAATGATGAATTTCATATTCGAAAATATTTTATATTTTTTAAGTATCATCTGCCTCAACCTGATCCTCCTTCAACGTTGGAATTCTATTTCTCCTCCTTACTGGCGTTTCTTCTTCCTCTTACACCTCATTCTTCTTGTCCCGTCCCCCTATCTTCTTGCTGTCCTCTTTTCTACTTATCTTTTTATCTGCTTCTCACCTTTCTTTCGCTCTTTTATTTCCTCGCAAACTAATGCTGCCATTACGACAGCCTTGCTTATTATCAGTGCTTCATAGAGTTTATATCTTCTGGCAATTTTTAAGAAAAAATTCTATCTGGATTTTTATCTAAATTTATTGCTAAATCTCTCGTTTAGTTACATTCTTCCTCTAAACTGTCATTTTAATTCCTAACCGTTTTCTCGATTTTGAAATTGCTGCAATATTTTACAAATCTTTAGAGTCTTAGTGAAGACTTAATTTCGAAAATAACTATTAGATATTTCGGTGACTTTGCGTAATTCTTTTTTTTCGTAAAGAACGGATATGCTTTACTTTACCGAACAGAACACATTAGCGACTTGGTCCATATTTTTGTAAGTTCTCGTTCAAGATAACGATTAATAGACAGAACTCGTATATCTTTCATGTTCTTTTCTCCACCCTCTCTATTCTTATTAGTATTCTCATCCTTCTATTACCTACTTTCTGACACCCCTTGTAACCTGTAACTCTTTCTCATAAATTTCCTCTTATGGAACCACTAGCACACCAGTGACAGTAAGCTGCCTTGCTTAGGGCGTTATGATTAAAAAAATCTAAGTGAAACCGTTCTTTAATTAAAAATAAATGTTGAGATAAAGTTATGATCATAAAATTATCGTTAGTCTTTGTTTAATTTCGAGTTTTTTCGAAGACATAATATCGCAAAAAAAAAGATACTGTGAATATCTGGTACATATTTTATATTATAAAGATATTTATCAAAGAATCTGAGTTGATACAATGTACTCAGGAAATACACGTACAAGCACACAAATGCATAGATAGATATGAACAGGCTTATATATATATATATTTAGAAGAATGTATTTTTTATCATGTATGTCTTTTATAGGTTCTGCCTTAAATATGGTGTGATCATCAACTGACTGCTGCTGTACGTACGTGTGTGTGTGTGTGTGTGTGTGTGTGTGTGTGTGTGTGTGTGTGTGTGTATTCTAATTGAAGCCTTATGACCTTTATGGTCTGATGATATCAGTCCGATTGTATGTGCGGTTTAACTTAATGCGATCTGGGAGTTCACATGACTTTTGACCGGGTCAAAGAGTATCAGTTTCATTACTGTTGTTTTATCTATCTGATTTATCTGGTGGTGTTTGCTTGTTGTGTGTGTCTATGTGCGCGTGGTATTGTAATTAAATCTACCTTATTTTTTATATGTGTGTGTGTTTGTGTGCTCTTTCTTGGTTTGCGGTTTGTTATCTGCCGGGAGGGAGAAATGTGTGTGCGTGTATGAGCTTTGTTGTTGTAGTGAGTGTGTGTCATGTGCGTGTTAGCGTTGTCTATTCTGTTATATATATATATATATATATATATATATATATATATATATATATATATATATATATATAATTATTGGATGTGAAAGAATTAGAAACAGAAACAGTAATAATTAGGAGGAGTATAAGAGATACTGATTTACACTGCATTTGAATTTTTGAAGCACGGATCCAGAAGAGTTTCACAAGAGATAAGTTCAAGAAATGAAACTAGCTAGATCAACCGTAAATTGATGAAATCTCAAAGTTAGTAAAGTACTGCATTTAAATTCATAATGTCTACTGACCATTCGAAAATGTCATCCGAACAATTATCATAAAATATTTGTAGAAAAAGCAAGGGACGCAATTTTACGGTGGTGGAAAAATAACTGATTTCGAGGTGTCAGTTCAGGGTCAATGATATTACTGATTCTCATCACGAACATGTAAAATATTTAAGAGAATAACCGTGCCATATGTTGTAGCAATATTATAAGCAGAGATAAATCGTAGACGTTTGGTTAGCAAGATAGATTCTGGAGATAAAATTTGTCTAGCATGATACTTTAAAAGAAATTTCTTAGCAGCTTATCTAGTAATAGATTCAGTATAGTCTTTTCAGTTCAGATCAGATTGTTAATGTTAACCCGGTATGGCGAAACGTGTCAGATTTCTGTTAACACTAGCCATGCTGATAGAATACAGAAGTCAGTCATTAGTTTTGGAGGTGCCGAAATTAAGAACTCATCTTTTTGTCTCAGTTAAAAACAGTATGGACGTCGTTTTAGACATCTGTTGCCATATTGATATTATCAAACTTATGAGACTTAGTTCCTATCGAGACAGCATTATGTGGCTCCGTAATCAGCGTAGATACAAAGTTGCTATCAAGAAGTCCATTAAAAAATCAAAGACGAAGGAGGACCAAGGATGTAGCTCTAGGCGATACCCACATTTGTACGAAAATAAACTAATTTAAAAGTATTGTGGTTTCTTGTTTAGAAAATTAAACAATATAATAATGATACAAAACAGATATGAGAGGAAAAAAAGGTTACTGTATTGAACAAAAGATATACAACCTGTACACGGTTAGTATATTCAAGAATACTGGTTAGTGGAAGTCAAATATATACAAAGAAGTCCGGTAATAAGTTTATAATCCTTGCTGAGCAACAGGCAGCGGTTCAAAGGTATTAATTTACAACTCAATCCAACTCAACGGTACTTACCAACCTTCCCATGCAAAGTTATATATGACACAAGGTCATTTTATAGTGGGTCTTCCCGGCCATATAACCAGGCAAAAAATGTCTGTCTATTTTTCCCCAGTCGTGATTCTACCCTTATGTTTAGTTGTCCCTCCCAGTAAGGACAACATGTGACACATGGTCAGTTATGACTGGGATTTCCGGGCTATATGACCCGGCCAAAAAATGTCTGTCTATTTTGGCTCAGTCGTGATTCTACCCTTCGGCGGAACCACGAATGGGTTATTGCTCTCTGCTCGGAAGCAGAGAGCGCCCTCTACCCGAAGGCAGAGGGCTGACAGTGTCGTAGTCATAATTACAGAGGCAAATGCCAGCTGGTTTTACAACTACAATCCAACTGAACATTATTTAGATGTCCCTACCAGTAAGGGCAACATGTGACACATGGCCAATTATGACTGGGATTTCCGAGCTATGTAGCCCGGCAAAAATTACCTGTCTATTTTCGCTCAGTCGTGCTTCTACCCTTCGGCGTAAACACGACTGGGTTAGTGCTCTCTGCTCGGAAGCAGAGAGCACCCTCTACCCGAAGGCAGAGGGCTGACAGTGTCGTAGTCATAATAACAGAGTCAAATGCCAGCTGGTTTTACAATTACAATCCAACTCAACATCCCCAATCCCTGTAGGCAGGATTATTTTATACTATGGATGAGTCCATAGAGTGTGTAAATAGGGATAACTCCCCAACAAAAAGATTCAGAGAAAACGAAATATGTAGATCGGTAAAAATGTTGTTAAAGGAAACGTAAAATGTTTCATTTCGTATACCTTGTATTTAAGAAATCTTTCATCAGCAGTTTGAATAAATCGCTAACGAGAAACTTGTGAATACCTAAATACCTCGTCATGTCAGCGTTGTCATCAAATGTTTATCCAGTCGCAAAGTATTAGTCTAAGATTATGACAAAATAGCAAAATTTAAAACGACAATGAGTAAACAATGATTGCTGGGTCAATAACCGTCTGCTCCTCTGCTCTTACGTGCCATCATATTGTCAAACATCAAAGGAATTATTAAATATCTCGATAAGGGAGATATTAATCTATAACATCCGACTATAACTGTAGCGATGATTTAGGTTTCGTAGATTTAAATATTAATATAAAATTATCCGAATGTATTATATAGCCTCCATTCTCCTAAATTTTCATGTATATTTTTATGAAATATCTGATCGCACTCATTTAGGAAAGCATAAAAACATTATTTGGAAGTTATATTTTTAACCTTATGTAGACAGTCTACTGAGACGGGGCGTATGAGATAAAGCAGTTTATAATTCAAGGTTTGGAATTTAAAACTATTTATCTGATCATTATTATGAAGAGCTAGGTTGTTTAAATACTTTTTTTTCGTTTATAAAGAACTGATAGATTCACACTCAAATACAGATTTAGGCTCACATGAGCTTACGGCCAAATTATATGAAAATATTCATTATTGTACGATCATCGAAATTAAGCATTGTCAAATTTGATCAGCATACAGCTTAGGAATACCAGGAATATTTGGATGCGCGGGTCGTTTAATGTGTTATGGTATGAAATTCTGCAGTTAATTACATGAGTTACAGGAGAGAAAAAGTACGAGATATAGTTCGTTTTTTATGGACTTTCAAATAAAAAAAGGTAAATTTCTTCAATAACTAACACTTGATTTGAATTCAGCATATAAATTTGCACAGAAATAATGCTATTTTGGATGAATGTGATGGGGGAAAAGCCGCCGCTACCTAAAACGAAAATTTTCTTATCAGAAATAATGATTTACAGAAGGATTTTTAAAATAAAACCATCTAAATATAGAGAGATGTATGCAAAATTATTCAGCCTAATGTTTGTACGGCTTGTTTGTACAAATAAGTAACAATTATTATTAATTTTCGTTGCAACTGCTTAGTTTTGTACGCGCTGGTTCCAAATATCAACCAGAGATATCAAACAATAACCAGTTTTTACGCGTAAAATGATAACAGGTGGGATTTCATGTATTTTGTGGTCACAAAATTAAAAGTTCAAACATTGCTAAGAATTCACTTTTCTGTTTACAACTTCATCTATAAAATTATGTCTATTATAAAATTTATCTATATGAAGAGAAACTCATGTACTCACATATGAATTAGCCATGAATATATTTGTTAATTTGAAATAACTCACAAATATCATAAAGATCGTCATCATTTTTATTATTGATAATGCATCAGATAATAATTATGTCTGACTTACTGAGTACTAAGAAGTAAAAATACATATTTCATTCTGCCGTTGATAAGGCCTCTGCTATATCTTGTTTGTATTTTCATCTGTTGTTTAATAAAAAACATTCCGTTGAAAAAGAAATTTTAATGCATACCAGCCAATTCTGCAACATATTTTATTAATCGAAGTGCATTTTCTCATGCACTATGAATTACTTATCAAAATATATTTCGAGGTATTAATTTCTAAGAAACTGAAGTGCTTCCCAAAATGTATATCGAATATGAGAAAGTGTAACATAATTTTTTTCGAAAGAATTGTCTTTTAGTTTACCAACTCCGTTCTTCCTTCAAACATATCCGGGTACATGCTAGGCTAAAGCAACACAATAACATGAGGGGTCACTCAAGATCTTCTAGTACTGGGATGCTGTTTTTTAATTGGGTGGAGTGTTTGTTTTTTTTTTCAATTGTTAAATCCTCGTCATGCCGTAAAAATTCAATTTTCTCTTTTCAAATTACCAAATATCGATACATCAGTAAACGTTCAAAAACGTGTAGTGAATGGTGAACAAGGATCTTAGTAGCATCGGTTTTGCACAATTTGTCCCAGATATCTTGGTTGGTTGAATGAACTACTAATTACCGAGATGGAAAGATCTTTCTTTGATGCTGCGATTTTGCAAACTGTTTGAACATTCACTAATTTAATCAATTTTAATTTATATTCCAAGTAGTAAGACTGTTCCTTGAATTTCACCATGATAAAGTATAACAATCATTTAATTTTCAAAATAAATTGTGGCCCCATTCTGAAATGATATTGAACCTTTCAACATGCAATGAGGGGAAATCACAGTTTTAGTCAAAGCAGATATACTAAATGGGCAAAATATGTAAAGTGGAATTATAAAAAAAACTAGCAATATAACCCGGCGTTGCTCTGGAGCTCAGACACTTTGGACGTTGACACGAAAGACTAAAAAGCAATAGTTGTTTCCAGTTAAAGCGCACCGTAGACTGAAAGAAAAATGAATGGATGTAAGTCAAATTTTGATTTCCTGGTATTGATATCAAATTCTCTGCACTATTGTTAAGACTGCAACCTTGAAACTTTTGAATATAGTTTCTTATGTCTTGACTCTGAGTCTATGAAATTTGATTAAAATCGGACCACTCCTTCTATAACTCGATATATTCGATTATCGATTTTCGATATTTATCGGGGATACCACGACACAAAACCTAAATAAGAACACACGCAGACGCTTATAGTACAACTGTCTAAATTTTCAAGAAAATCGGTTCAGCCGTTTCGGAGTCTATAGGTAACGGACACACAGACACAGACACACACAGAGACAAAATTCCATTTATAAAAAAGCTTATATAGGATTTATAAAACCTTTTTTTTTAAATTTTTTTATAATGTAATTGGACAGTATTCACGTATTTTTGAGATATTTAAATATAGGATGTGCGTTGTGGTGCAGTAAATATTGGCAGGAAACGAAAAATCGGGAAGCCGAGTTTGAATTCCAGTTGAATTCCCTGCATTCCCTTACGCGCAAATACCCTTGAGAAATGTATTTATCCGTCTCTTCCCTCCAGAAATGGGTTAAATAACAGGACAGATTGGGTTCTATAGACTTGGCTGGCAACCAGTCTAGTGCAGAAATCAATGGCAACCTACTGCGACATAATGTTCTGCCCAGTCAGTCATGTCTTTTTGATATATACTCGCCCAAGCGTGTATCACGTATGGCATTTAACTGACTGATAGCATATCATACAAAATTAGAAGTAAACAAATATTGTGAACTTTGATATACAATTAAAAACTTCCATATACATGTAAGATTGCCTAAAAAATGAAAAAAGAGAAAAAAAAAGAGATTTGAATATGTAACATAATTATAACATGATATACAATTAGATTGTTTCTGAAATTGTATGAATATTAGTTGAACTTTGCCCTTTTTACGGGTGTAGAGAAAGCTCTTGAAAGCAATTGATTGTCTGTTCTGCACGCTGATTTGTACTATTTTCAATTTCGGTAGATCTAGATTCGAAATGCTGTGCTGTGAGTTTGAAAGCTGCTAAAAGCTTCTGTCTATAATCCACATTGTATATTTGGTGTCTAGACAAAGGATTTACACATCTATAGGAATTGAACACATAAAATTCAACTTACGATTCACTTTTTCTTTGCTAGAAAAATAAATGCCAAAAGACCTACTATTGCTCTGCAATTCTATTTGCCATCACTTAATTTAGATATATGTTTAAATTACATTTTATGAAAATTTCTAGTTTCTTTTAAAAGGTGGAAACCTCGAGCTAAATTGAAATATCAATTTCATATCATCTCGCCCTCCTGCTGTTTCAATAATCTCTTCTTTATCATTCGTGAAATTCTTCTTGAGATGTTCGTTGTTATTTACAAGTTCACAGATAAACGGATTTTCAATATGGAACAAAGTATTTTCTGGTGAAATCTTTTTATTTTCTAGATACTAAAGTGATATAGAATCGAGCTGTTGTTACCATATAACAAATCGTAGGCCACAGGAAAATTATTCACAAATTTTTGGTATACTTCTATTGAATGAAAATGATCAGCATTCCCTTTAGCATATTCAAATTCTGATATTTTCGCGAGTGTGTTAGGCGTTTAGACCGTTTAAATGTACAATGGTTGAAAGATCAACCATCTGATGTTTACTCCTAAATGGTCTAGAGTACATTTGTGAGATATCGCAGCCAGTTTAAATGAGAATTACATAAGTGTCAAAGCCGCATCCTTGCTTTAGTTCGCACTTGATAGAACATACTTCTAAAAGCATGTTTTGGTGGAATACACGTTTAGACATAAGACCATGCATTGCTTGAATCAAAGAGATAAATTGGTGTGGACATTCAAAAGGATGACGAATTTGGAATGCAATGATGTTTCTAGCGGTCTAGAATAAGGATATTCTTCTAAAGTTTCCATAAACATTTTGGTTAATCTTCTGAAAATCTTTATGATGAATGCATTATCCAGTCATTTTAGAACTTATTTTAAATCTCACATCCTCTAAATGAGGGTGAAATGCGAATTAACTACTTCAAAAAGAAACTTTTTCTGGGGTATTGTTTGATTACATTTGCATCATAGGTGACTTAAATTCTAGAAAAGTTGCGCAATCGTACTGAGTTCAAATACCCACTTTCACATTTTCATATGCTCTGTCCCTGATATTGAGCATAATAACCCATAAACATAGCATACTTTAAAATTATATATATAAGTAAAGGTTTTTAAATATAAATCAACTGTAAAACAAGCATCAAAAGTTGCTTGTTGACATGAACATATGAAACATAGAAATTTCCGTGTCTCAATGTACAATTAATTAATAACTATATAATTAAATTAAGCTCTATAATATTAATTATATTGAGCACTGTTCATAATAAAATAAATGCCAGGGCATTCAAAATAATAAAACCTTGAGTCCTTTTCACCTGGATATATATATATATATATATATATATATATATATATATATATATATATATATATATATTCAGAAATTATAGTATGGGTATGTTATAATATCACTACAAAAGTAGATATTTTGTTTCGGCACTTGTGTCTTGTCAAGTGATACGGTTTATATCAAATTGAATGGTTTTAAAAGGTTAAAAACAAGCCACGCTCCTTTGATCAGGAAGGCATTGTTGTAGGTACAATGTGGATTAATCAGAGTAAAGCAACTTCTAATTTGGAGAATATGTGAGCAGACTTAAAAATAATTTTGGGAGTCATTAGTATTAATATTTGATTAAATTGAGTTCATTATTATTACTTAACTATTAGTTCTACTTTAGTATTGTTGCGAAATTTCAAAAAAATTTCAAAGGTTAACAATTTATTAGATTTAGAAAGTTATTTATTAAACGAGGAAGAGAAAGAACACATACATAAATTCGCTGTATCATAGCTCATCATGAGGCTTAGACAGTCGATTGCTTTTAACCCAGGATTGAAACCAGATTAATATACCCACGCATATATACATGCACAAATTACACAATTTTGTTTTCATTGACTTGTTATTTTGTCTGTTAAATTTTAAAGCTCTATTTTTACATAGACTGAATTGCCACATATTGGATACAGTCAGGGCGAATTCTTAACGTGACTAGTCTTCAATGAATGAGGTCGGGACAGACACAATCATATTTCAATGCATGAACATATAAACAGAATTACATATATACTTACGCAAATACACAAGCTGAGACCAAAAATGTACACGACTAAAAACTCCACAGACCGTAAAAAATATATAACCACATAGATGGAAATAACCACTGGCTTAAAACTTGAAAGATACACAATACATAAATTAAATGCGTATGCATGTACAAAACGTCGTACATATACATATATATGCTAAGCTCCATATCGTTCATATGAAGTTATGCCTGTGTGAGCCCCAGTTGTCTAGTTCGCTTGTGCGTGTGTCTCTGAGCACGTCAAGTGTTAATCTATATCTGTGTTTGTATAAAAGGCGTCACGATAACAAATATTTCTCCCAATTTTCGTCTTACTTCCACAAATATATATATATATTACGGTCATATCACCTTGAATAGACCGGTTCCCACTCGATCACCGAAGTTAAGCAACGTTGATCCTGGTCAGTACTTAGATGGGCGACCGCTTGGGAATACTAGGTGCTCTAAGCGTTATTGTCGGATGTGCGTTGTGGCGTAGTGAATGTCGGCTCGGAGGAGGAAATCGGTGAGCCGAGTTCCAATTCCAGTCGAACACTCTGCATTCACTTTCGCACTGGTACCCTTGGGAGAGGTATTAATCCGTCCCTTCCCTCCAGTTATGGGTTAATAATTGAGATCTGTTGTTCATACGATGTATGGCAGATTCTGCGCCAATTGTTTGTTATCAGCAGTTCCAAAAAATGTGGAGGGTGTCACACAAGCCTTCACCATTCTAAACAATTCTTTGTGCGGCAGTCTAACTAAGTTAGACGCTCATACGTCGAAATCGACGGGAGAGTCCATAATATATATAAATAGCAAAAATGGGCAGAGAAAATAAAAGTCAAAACGTTTCTCTAGAAAAGCTATATATATATATATATATATATATATATATATATATATATATATATATATATAGTCCTCCGGGGACAGATTTGCTTCACTGTATCACAGCTCATCATTACGCTTAGACAGCCGATTGCTTTTAACCCAGGATTGAAACCCGAGAGAAAATGGCGTCAGTCGGCGATTCTAACCTCTGGGCTATGGGCGCTCGGTAGAAGAAGGCAGACATTTTAGCGTGTATATTATCATTATACACGCCCAATAGCCAGAGTGCTCTAATTCATTAGTGAATGAGCGATGATTACATACCAGGGTAGCTACTGTTTTTCAAAGTCTACCATTCTTCCAGAATGCTCAATCAGGGTGTGAGAGCGTAAATAGTCATCCGTAGACAGATCTAAGTCGGTATAATTGTAGTTCTTTGTCTCAGCCATGATACTATTCACTCAGATTACTTATTTAGCCTTCAAAATTCAGTTTACGACGAAAAAACTTATTTGATATCGATACCAGGAAATCAAAATTTGACTTACATCCATTCATTTTTCTTTCAGTCTACGGTTTCGGTTTAACTGGAAACAACTATTGCTTTTTAGTCTTTCCCACCAACGTCCAAAGAGTCTGAGCTTCAGGTCCGTGGATTAGATTTACACCCGAGCAACGCCAGTCTGTACTGCTAGTATATAATCGTGTCACCCCAAGCAAGGCATTCCACTGCTACTATAGCACAGGGGGTTACAAAGAGCGATTGGGTATAGGAAATGTCAAAAGGAGGGTGAAAGACGAGTTAGGATGTACATAGGGATAGAGTTGAAGAGAGTGGGTGTGAGTTAGTCTGTTAGGAGGTGACTCTACATTTAAACTCCTTGAGGGTGTAGCCGTCGGGTAAGCAAGCATGCGGAAGGTAATTCCACAGGCGGTAAGTACGAGGAAAGAAGCTGTTGGAGAGGAAATTGCGTTTACATTTCATCAGTTTCAGTGTAAAAGGGTGGGACCTAGTTGCCAATTTAGTATCTCGTGCAAATTCACATCTAGGGTCACAAATGATTTAAGTTCGTCAGAGCAGAAGCCATGAAAGTATTTATAGAAGAAGCACAGGGAAGCCACGTCACGCCGGTGAGAGAATGACTGCAGGCGGTCTGTCAAGTCGGTATAAATCACATCGCAGATTCTTCGCTGTATTTTGTCAAGAACCCCGTTTGTCCGAGAGGAGCCCGTGGGCTGTGAGATGCTGAACGACCTCGGCATTGATAATGACTTCGAACACTTTGCCGAAGATCGGAAGAAGGCTGATGAGGCACTAATTGGCGGGGTCCGAGGGTTCACCAGTGTTCTTGAATATTCGAACAACAGGAGAAGTATTCCAAGAGGCAGGAAAGCAGGAGGAAGGTAGGCAGAGGTTGTAGAGTTTATATAGGATAGAGGAGAGTTCAGGGGCACAATTTTTCAAGACTGTGATTGGGATTCCATCCACACCACTCGATTTGTGAGGGTCCAGTTTTGAGATTATGCTAGAAATCAGCGAGGGCGTGATGTGGAAGTCATTCAATTGGGCCTCAGTTCTAGATGGGAAATGGATTCCAGACGAATCCAGACTCGAATTCGTCGAGAATCTACGGGCAAAGCATTCAGCCTTGTCCGCTGCGGAGGTGGGGATCTCAAACTCGTTGATTAGTGGGGGTATTGGGAACTTACACTTGTTAAGCACGCTTTTACAGAGGCGCCAGTAATCTTTGGTACCGAAATTAGAGAATGCTATGCGCTGCTTCATCCTGGCAGCAAACAGCATCTTAGCGTCCTTAAGTATCTTTTTACACTTATTACGAGCTGAGACAAAAAGGCGCCTGTTTTGGTCCGACGCGTTGCTGTGTTAAAGCCGGAAGAACTGATTTCGGTGGTCAATGGCCGCCGAGCAAGCGGGCGAGAACCAGGGAGACGAATGGGATTTATGCTGAAATTTCCTGGCAGGGATGAAAGCATCGATGCCAGCCTTAACCCAGGAGGAAACATTGTTCCAAGGGACGTCGCAGAGGAAGTCACGGAACGAATCCCAGTCTACTCTTTGATAGCAGTAGGATATTCTGTTTGTCTGGGTTTCTTGGGTAGGGGTGGAGTGGGACGAGATGTTGACAGCAACTACGGCGTGGTCAGAATTTCCAAGAGGGCAGAGCTGTCTGGTGGAGCAAGAATTTGGGGTGGAAGTGAAGCAGAGGTCTAGTAGCGATTCACTTCCGTAAGGCCTATTGGAGAAATGCGTGGGGAAGTCCACCACTTGCGTAAGGGATTAGGAGATGAAAGATTTAAGGTGTGAACACCAGCAGGGTCGGTCACAGAATTTTCGAGCCACTTAGTGTGGTGGGCGTTAAAGTTACCAAACACGAATATATGGGCAGATGGGTGAGAAGAAATGGCCTTGTCGATATTGTCAGAGATGCTGTCAAGTACCGAACATTCAAAGGAGGAGGAGGAGCGGTAGAGGAAGAAAAGATAGCTAACAGAGCTTAGAAGTGAGAGACGGAAGCACATGAAAGACTGGTCCAGGGATTCAAGAGATGTTACTCTAGCTAGCGGGAGGTGTTCGCTGACATATACACCATGCCCATGCATATGGACGTTGGAGTCCTTCCTGAAGAGTGGAAGGTAACCAGGAACATAGAATTCAGAGGAGGGGATAGACGGTTCAAGGTTAGTTTCACATAGGGCTAAGATATCAGGTGAGTTAGTTTGGAGGAATGATTCTACGCTATAAATGTTAGTGAGGATACTGCGTATGTTAGTGAAAGAGACACAGACAGGTTTGGGCGTTTTCCGAGTAGCTGGTTTGATGTTGGTATTTTGTTTGATTTTTTTTCATGGTGTTTTCTTGAGGAGAGAGGAATAGAGTAGAATCACTTGGTCACTATTTGTAGCATGTGAGGAATGGAGACTCGCGCAGCCTGCAACATAATGTAGCCTCGGGGTTGCCCACCGGAGGTTCATGAAGGGACGCCCGTCCATGCGCGATATGGCACTACAGGAACTACAGGAACTACAGGAACCCGATATTATTCAACTGTTGATCAGAGCAGCCTCTCAATACGCTACGCAAGAATTCCGGCTTCTAACTACCAATCAGAAGCAGCAACTGCCAATCGGTACCCACAGAATGGAGAGACATTGCCACCATACTCACTAACAGCAAAGAGCTTCCAACTGAACTAACACTAAGACCGAAGGAGGAGGTAGAATGACAAGGAACCCCTTCCTAAACAAGAAACAAGGTGATCACCTCTATTCCTGTTAAATAGAAGCGGGTGGAGTGTGAAACAGGGCGATATTAGGTACTATCTACTCCAAATTAAAAAAAAAAAAAAATCTTTCCAACCGAGCTCACCCCACATGTTTCGATGCCATTTGAAAAAATCGCACTTATTTTTCCATTTTGGTCATAGGAGTGGCGGGGTGCTGGCGGAAATGCTAACTAGCCGAGATAGCTTAGTAAAAATGAAGAAAAAGGAAAAAAAAAAAGAATAAAGAATTCAACATGGGTCTTACAAAGTCCAAAGAAATTCATTTGAAAATGTACAAAAACACTCGTTCAAATGAATATAGAATTAAGCAAAAACAAATAATAATAAAAAATAAATACATAATAACTTATTTTAGCGAATTATATATATATATATATATATATAAATAATGAAGAAAAACGATATATACAAATAGAGATGCCAAACGTTTAAATGACAAAGCTGATATGCATTTTTAAAGCTGAGTGGGATAAAAGGCGTAAGAACGTAAAAGCGAGGAAAACATAATCGTTCATTGCAGATCCATTTTGGCTTTACAAGGAAACTGCTTAGAGATAAGTGGAGTGATCAGCTAAAATACTTGCAAGATAATATTAACACCTATACCCGGATCATCCTGAGTGACAATGAAAGTGGAGCAGAAAACAGGTCACTGTATGATTTCCGGTTGCAACAGTGTGCGATGGATAAATTGCCGTTTAAATGACTCAGAAACAAAATTACACAGACATGTGACTTTACCAAGATTACACCAAAATAACTTAAAATAATAGTGCAAACTTATTTAATAAAATCATCTTTGGTTTCATCTACGGCTACTAGTAGTTTTTGGATTCTCCTGAATCTCTTCTGGATGAATTAATCGTTCACCTTCGTTAATGCTGCCATAATCAATGTCTCAGGTTAATCTTTGGTGTTACACAATGTTTTCTTGGTTTATCGATTAGCTGCACTCAGCACATAATAATCAAGAGAATTGCAATGAGGGTAGTTGGTCTTATAGAAGGGATGATGAGGTCACATAATTAGATTATCCTGCTTGTATCGCATGTTAGAATCCTGTTGCAAGATAGGGTATTCGAGCAACCACCCGCTTGACCCAGGTGAGCACTACCTCAAGGCACGATTCCGTGTTGAGCATGTGGCCCTGTGGTAAGATAGTTCATCCAATCACAAAGCATAACGTCGCTATCACTTGTAATCTCTTGATACACATTCTTAATTACCATTGTATGTATGTATGTATGCCGCATTCACCCTAGTCGGGTTGAGCGGGCTTCCTCCCTGACGGAGCAAGTCTCATTGGGATTTGTTTAAGGGCAGGGTCCCAAGTCCTACCCTGTTATTTAACCCATAACTGGAGGGAACGGACGGATTAATACCTTTCCCAAGGGTACTAGTGCGCAAGTGAGTGCAGTGTGCTCGACTGAAATTGGAACTCGGCTCACCGATTTCCCCCTCCAAGCCGACATCCACCGCACCACAACGCACATCCGTGAACGCTAACAGCACCTGGTATTCCCAAGTGGTCACCCACGTAAGTACTGACCAGGCTCAACGTTGCTTAACTTCGGTGATCGAGCGGGAACCGGTGTATTCAACGTGACATGACCGTTATTATTATTATTATTATTATTATTATTATTATTATTATTATTATTATTATTATTATTATTATTATTATTATTATTATTATTATTATTATTATTATTATTATTATTATTATTATTATTATTATTATTATTATTATTATTATTATTATTATTATTATTATTATTATTATTATTATTATTATTATTATTATTATTATTATTATTATTATTATTATTATTATTATTATTATTATTATTATTATTATTATTATTATTATTATTAATAGACTCATCTGATTCTTTCCGAAATACCTGCACTGTCCACAGATAGACACACAAAACCTATAAATATACGTATTATGAGTTTCCAGCGCGAATGCCAATCAGTATATCATGCTGTTTCAAAAGTTCTTGTAGAGTGAATTTCTTCATAGCGATAATTGCATACTGACGAAACCCAACTGACCCTACGATAATGTGCAGTGGATAAAATTAGCAAAAAAGAAGGTACATGCGCGAAATTTCAATTATGGAAAGATGGCGACAATTTATTCATCACATTTCTTATATATATATATATATAAGCAGTAGGAGGATTTAAATAATTATGAAGTAATTAATCGAGCTATATATTCGACCTCAACAGAATGCAGAAAGCACTGGACGGTCGTTTCCTCCTATATTTCGTACTCTTCAGCAATGCGCATCCACTACCAGGAATCGAACCCAGACAGTTTTGGTTATTAAGCTGCTGTTATACCAACTGTACGACGGGCCCTGTTGACAAAGCGCTAACGAATTAAACTCTCTGACGCGCCGCTCGCTCACAAATTCCGTAGTGGAACTCATCCGAGCTCCATTACCCGTAGAATGGTGCCTCCCCGAGCCACGACTTCTCCAACCACGCCACTAAATCCAGTGCTTTCTGCATTCTGTTGAGGTCGGATATAAAGCTCGATGAATTACTTAATAATTATTCAAATGCACCTACTACTTCAATCATATCTCTGTGCTTCAACCACGAAACTCGCTCTGTTATATATATCGATCGTAGTACTTACCTAAGAAATAGCAAGAAGAGTAGAGAAGACGCCTTTCCACACGCATTCCGCTTTCAAATCATTTGTTTTTGTTTTTTTTTCGGTTAAATCAATGATAACTGCAAATTCAGCAAATCTATTAGCCTGTGTACCACTGCACGTGTTCATCTGCATATCTGTGTAGGAAGATGAAATATGTTCTATACGTTTTCAGCTGCATAGCTATTACTCATTCTTGACAAGTGCCTCCGTCCATAATTCACAGGTGTTGCACACTGAACAAGGAAATGCATAAGCTCTAGCTTCTTAATACCTTCTTAATCTTTCAAAAGGAAAACAGATACTCATGATACCCACTGGTTATTAGAAATACAACTGAAAGATTCGTGTAAATTGCGCATGATTTCTGTATGACAGCAAATTCTGGACAATTTACACACAGATGAATGGACATTTCAGACAAGAGGGGTGTTTGATTCAAAATAATATTACCAAAATATCATAAACGGGGCATGTGGGCAACAAAAGAAAAGGCTTACATGAATGATTTAAAACTAGTGGCATATTTTCACCAATTTTTTCTCAAAATCAAACGAGGAGCAAAAACTTGTTTTTTTTTTTCACTTTCACAAGAAATGAGATTAATCATAGCAAACTGATTTTATTTATTTTGTGACATCTTATATTCTTTTTTAATGAGATTTTCATATTTTGGGTTTTCTTAACAACGTTTTACTATTCTCTTTTGAACCGCATTATTTGTGGGTGTGTTATTTTTAATTTGGTCATGTTGTGGGGGATTCTCTCTGGAGCTATTTATGTTTTCGATGTGGAGGCAAAAATGGTTCCACGGAAATATAACATGGAACACGACGTGTAGGTTAAAGAAACATGTATTTACAGAAAAGGTTACAAATTAGAAGGTACAGTAAACAGAGCTTACGAATCCAGTATATTCCTTGGTAGTCGACTGCGGTCATGCGCACATTGCTACTGTCTGTTTCATTATTTATTGTACAATAAGTACAAGTGTGGCACAAGGCCGAAATTGTGATGGGGGAAGGCTGGTCTCTCTGGTGTTATTTATGTTTTGAGTTGGTGGACAGATTGGTGATTTTTGAGATTTTGGGTGGTTTGACCATTTTTCTCACATACCATTTGCAATCTGCAGCCTCCCTTGTGGTGCCCATACTTTTGAAACTAATTGAAGGATGTATTTTCTAAGATTCTATTTTGTAAATACAACTTTTATTTATTATGGGATCGAGGGTTTATTATGGGTTAAAATGTATGCGTATGTTATTGAATTTATTGATTGCCGCTTTTTATGCTTATAGTTAGTGACTCTACAGTTCTAGTGACCTATATAGTTAGTGACACTTTGTCTTTCTAACACAGCGTTTATTTTATCTGTTGTAACCGCAAACAGCTCTCTATCTCTGATAACGCCCCTTAAGGTGTTAAGTTTAACGTGTGATTAATCTTCACATTTTAAAGTTACGAAAATTTTCATCTTCATTATTTTTCTTATTGTTCAAGTTTTTAAATTCGTTGCTGCTTGTCATTGTTCTCCAATGTTCGAATATTTTCACTTTTGTTAATTAATATTCATGTTAAGTTTGGAGTCAGATCAACCCGAGGGATTTCGTCTAGTGATTCAATTACAATGAATTTCGGAAATTCACTTCAGGCTTCTATTTCTGAATCAGAGTCCGAGAGATTCCCTCTGTTTTTTTTTTTTAGCTTGTTACGTGATTTGTCCCACTTTTCATTGTTCCCGTGCCTCAACGCCTTGCGGGAAATCCATTTTATATTTGGAATTTACCGATGGGTTAAACCTGTTTGGCTTGGCTTAGACAGGATGACGTTGGTCATTTTATTCGCATCATGAAAGTCATGTTAAGTTTGTCTCTCTATCCCCTCACAAAAAAACTGATGATTTATTATAAAACAGTGGTTACAGTTAATATATTTTCTCGACTCTCAGCCACGCCTGCTAGCATTTAACATAACATAGGATTGGGTTTTAGATCATTGCGTTATTTCTTTTGGAGACTTTGTCTTAGTTGAATAATATAGGTGCTATAGTATGGCATGACCAGCCGATTGATTTAACTAGAAATTTCTGACCACCCATTAAAGCCGTGTAAGGACAAAACAGCCTGTCATAAGAACAATTATGTACACAGATCATTGACTACCCAAACATCCAGTTTCTGTCCTCAAGTCTTACGGGTCGCAACACACGGGAAATAAATGACCTCCTTAGAAGTATCTTAACCTATCTGCAGAAGTGCAGCTTTATGTATTCCACAGCCCCATTCGACAGGGCGTGCATATATTGACAATATATGCGAATGCATTTCGGCTTAGAATGGGTGTGCTTACTAACAATATTAAAATGGTTTATCTTATTTACTGCACATTTTATTGTAGAAACGGTGCGCAGTATACATTATTTACCTATGAATCAATCCAAAAGATACAATATTTTATAAACTAATTTTGCTAGAAAAACCGTGAACCTTATGTATTAATTCACATGTTGATATAAACTTCTGCCATCTCATCATTTTACACGAACTATATGTTTCTAATCTTGATTCAAACATTATTCTTCAGTTTTGAACTTGATTCCCTGAGAGAACATTTGGTGGAATATTGCTATTCATTTTCATATACGCTTCTTTTCATGAGTTCTATAGAAATTAAAACATTTGACTATTTCAGAGACATGAAGATATGAACGTATACAATCTACCACCGTCGATTAAATTACGGTTTCAATTAGAAATTTGATGTATTTTTCACGTAGTGATAGGCAGCGGATAAATATTGATATACATAACTACCCAAAATTGGTGGTAATAACAAGAACGGTGAGGAATTTAATCCACTAGTAAATAACGGAAATAACGGTATATACTTACAGAGAAACTTTGTATAAATTTGGCATTGAAAACTGTTTTTATAATGTCGAAACCATATGCAAAGTAACATTTTATTGTAGAGAATATTATACTTTAGATTAACGCTTGTTAAATATTTCCCTTCCATTAAAAACCATCTGGTAGATTAAAGATCTACATTAACGGTTTTCTTGATGCAATAAGATCCCATATAGGCCTATACGCTGACGACACTACGGGTTATTCTCAGTTCGATCAAAAACCTGTCGAGGCTGACAATGCAAACCTCGCTACCGAGCTTGAAAAGGACCGCCAATCCGTGGCGGACTGGGGTATGTTTCGAAACATCCTTGTGAATAAGTTGTAAACGGGAAATGATTCTAAACAACAAAAACATTTGAGTTGAAAAATGAAACGCGTGTTATAAAATTAATAAATTATACTATCACTGTTTCTCCAGTGAAAAGGAATACACTTAATGATAAATGTATGCAATTAACAATAATTCCAACAATAGCATACGTAAAAATATAAACTGGGCATATAATTCTACTGGGTCTAGTCATCTGCCTTATCTGTCATCAAAAATATGCCGAGGCCGACAAAGCAAACCTCGCTGCCGAGCTTGAAAAGGACCTCCAATCCGTGGCAGACTTGAGTAAGAAATGGCTCTTGAATTTTAAAGCTGCAAAAACGAAGCTGCTATGTATTAACCATCACAGACAATCGCTCCTACCACCCATTAGCATGGATCAAGCTAATCTCCCTGAAAGTAAAACACTGCGCCTCCTCGGTTTAACTCTCACAACAGACCTTAAGGGGAATATATATAACATCTATAGATAAATCCGCTAATTAGAACGTCGGTTCTCTGTGTAGGGCCAGGAAGTTTTTCCCGTCTGAAACATTCCTGCACATATACAAATCTACCATCCGCCTGTGCATTGAATACTGCTGCCATATCTTGTTGGGTGCTCCTACTATTCATCTAGGAGTTCTTGACAAAATCAAACGGAGAATATGTAATCCCGACTTGGCACCTAAGATACAGTCACTTTCTCACCGGCGCAATGTCACTTCCCTGTGTCTCTTCTACAAATAATTTCACGACTGCTGCTCCGATGAACTACGCTCACTACTCGAGCCACAATATTAGAAACTAGATCCCACCCTTTTACTGTGAAACCAATAAAATGTAAACGCAAATTCTACTCCAGCAGCTTCTTTTGTTTGCAATTCCCGCCTGTGGAATTCCTTTCCATTTACTTGCTTCACCGACAGCTGCAATCTTCAAGAACTTAAATGTAATGTCAATAGTCATTTTCTATCTCCTTAATCTGCATCCTCTGTCACATGCTCTTTTCTTTGCTCATTCCACTCTCATCAGTCTTCTCATTCTTCTCTTACCTACTTCCTGATACCATCTATAACATGTCAATCTTTCTCATAACTTTCTTCCTATTTAATCCCCTGCAAAACAGTGGCAGTTAAATGCCTTATATGATTATAAAAGAATCTCAGTATATTTCTATGCATTTACTATCATATACTAATCATATAATATTAGAAGAAGGCTATCATTTTCATACCTAACATGCTAGTCTAAATCTTAACCCAATGCTTCTTGGGGTTGTATAAACATTATTGATTGACAGACTCGGCTTATTAGTCGTTTGTTAGTTTCATCAACATTCATTAAGTTAATTACACACTTCATTTGCTTTTCACTCAAATTCCTTGGTTTTACTTTGTGATGTTACCGTAAATTTGACAATTTTTTTTACATAAATATATTTCTTGTGTTGCATTTTAATCTTAATATTTTTCATCCTTCAGTTATTGTTAAAACACTTTTTTGCACGTCAGTCCTATTTCTTGCTTGGTATCAGTGTATGTTATTTTAAAATCTGTTTCTTGACATTCTTAAAGACAGAGTTATTCTGGTTCCACTCTTACTAACTTTTCCATTACATTTTGTTATTGTAATCAATATTTTTCGTATGTGTTTTTTTTCTAGCAACTTCTTGGTATTTCTCGGAAGTGTGTATCTTACATGAAAAAAATCCAGTCGCTATATTTACCGAGGAGCATAAGTGTTCGGATCACTGTGTTTTTCGAGGAGCTACGAATTTTGTGCAAGCGCTTGTCTACTACGAAGACAGACATCATTCTCTTTTTTGAACCTCTGTAACATTAACCCTCCCTAAAAGTCCCTTGAGATTAATAATACAATGCAGGCGAAACTCTTGCAAGAGTTTGATTTCCAGGCTGTCGTCTTACCAGATGATTTCGCTGTCTTTGGAACATTTACTTTACTGATATCAGATCTACTTTTTCCGTCGTCATTTCCTGGGAAATTTCCAGCTATTGATTCTTTCTTTAATTTTCTTCCTTAGAGGCAGACCCGTAAATGTTTCTTTTAAACAAAAAGAGTAAAAATTTAATTAAATAAAAAGCATTAAAACGAAAAACAGTCTCTACGTAAAACTTAACGACAGAAAATATAAATAAGAATAAGTATGGCGGTACAATTGAAATAAGAAGAAAGACAAATAAAAAAAAATAAATTAAAAATGACAAAAAAATGAAAGAAAATAAACTTAGCTCAGTCCAACTTTTTCCCCAAAAAATGTCTTTTGTAAAGTAAACGCAAATATTTATCAGTAGTAAACGCACATCTAATACGAAGGAACCGGTCTACAAATTATCAGCACTGGTTCAAAAACCAAGATGAAGTAGTCTGGTGCCCAGAATATTTTTGTGAATACAGAAAAAAAAATGGAAAACAAGGTCAAAAGGGTGCATGGGGAATATGCTTTTCATCATCTGTTAAATAATTAAACTTTCCTCGACACAAACACTGACCCAAGCTAACCTCATTCTTTACCCTAAAACAACATATTCGTACTTAACATTCTTACAACAGCAACCATAATACCCCAGAATCTCCATTAAGTCCTACCTAGTTCCAATATGTTCTGTTTATGCCTGTAGTGGGAGGAAAATAATACAACAATTTAACATTTTCCAATGATTATATACTTTGAGATATACAACATTTACAAGAACCTAAATAAAATAGTGTTAGAATTTTCACCCTACACACAATTTCCAATTTGTAACAAGATTCCCAATTGACTGCTCACCTTCAGCACTTTTTCACAAAGGGTATATGGCACGCCTATCAGATATTTTTGAGTGACCCTACAGGATAATAACTAAATGTCAGACTTCAGAAATAGGTGTTTCACACCATTAAGAGATTCACGATAGAAAGAGCATTCAAATCGAGATAAACAATGGGACTATTTTTCACACAAGGGCAGACTTTTCAGAAATGGGATATTCTTATGGGCGTCTTCCTTCAAGATTTCGCCCTCACTCACTATTCGATTGTTGACATATTCGATCTAGAGGCACTATGACGAATCACAACGCCGTGCATACCCAGTGCACCTAGAGAAGTTTCGGGGCAACATACCTACTGAAGTACATTGGAGAACTTACCTCCCTCTTGAAAATGAAATCAAACTCCTTAATAATGACATCAATGTGGGAAGGCAAAGAAGAAAATCAGATGCAGTAAAAGAGAATCTGGTATATGTTTGACGCACATACATCAGCACTTCATTTAAAGGAAAGATTCCTCTGAAACCATATACGAACTGCACTTCGGCTACATCCTCCAACTCTAATTAATTCATTTCTACCTGGAAATCTGGACTAAGTCAGACGCCGAGTATATTGACCGGACTCGTCTGCACAGAGGAAAGAACCAGGAAGAGAACCGTCTTCGATACACCGAACCGCAAGTCGATAGATTTATCGCGTTTACAAGTAGCCGCTGTCACTGTTTCGAAACCTACAATGTCTCTGCTGACTTCATCAA
This sequence comes from Ascarosepion bandense, assembly GCA_037127315.1. Taxonomy (NCBI): domain Eukaryota; kingdom Metazoa; phylum Mollusca; class Cephalopoda; order Sepiida; family Sepiidae; genus Ascarosepion; species Ascarosepion bandense. Next base: position 1,096,351 of record JBBBDQ010000675.1, on the reverse strand, counting down.
TCTCAGTTCTACTCGACACAATAACCGTAACATTGTAAGCATAGGCGGAGTACCTGGCCGATGTGGTAGCATTAGGTATTGAAATTACGCAAAGGACCAAATTCGTCTTTAACTTGCAAAGAAAATACTCCGTCACAAAAACATAGAAAAGGTAAAAAGAGGACAACCTTGAAGAATAGTACGATACAATATGAAAGCTTTCGATCGAACACCATTCACTTTCACCAGCGCATTGTGAGATGGCTCAAAATCGCCAGTGAAAAAGACAACTTCCAGAAATTGATAATCAACACCATCGAACGGCTGCGACTGATCGAAATTTATCAGCACGCCTTCACTGTCGAATTGACCGTTGGTCAAGCGTACCATTTGATTGTTGTCATGAATAGATCTTCCCCTCACAGCACAAGTCGGTTTGGAACTAGTTAGCCTGAGGAGAGCAGCCTGTAAATTATCAGCTAGAATTTTTAACTCATGTTCACATCAATAAAAGAAGAAAGTTACTTTTCCAACACCCGCTGTTCTTGTTCTTGTATAGTAACTTGATCACACTCCTTGTGAAACGCTGAGGCATAGCTACTGCTTCATTCAGTCGATGAAAATCAGTTACAGCAAAGGAACAAGAACGGATAGTTTCCGCAATGGAACCTTCGCGTCCAGCCTCTTCAGCCGCCTCGAAACGACAAGACTCCTTTGTGAAGTCATCCTGAAAGTAAACACATACGCACAAGTTTTCAGTAATGGCCCGATTATCTCATATTTGTCTAAGACGACATGTCGTCGAGACGCATTTCTAACTTTCTCCGCATGCGATTCAGCGGCCATATTCATCACTTCGGAAGATATACTTTTTTAATTTAGCCCTAACTGCCACTGCTTGATTGTTCTTTATAAGCAAGGAGACCAACTCAGCTTTAACTAATAATAATTATTCAACATTTAATGGCACGACACATTCTGTATCCGCTAAGTTGAGTCAACGTGTATAATCCACAGCAAACGAACAAATTTTAGATTTTAATAAATGCCAACACATATTTCTAATCGCTGGTATTTTCAACTCCCGCTATGGCATTAGTAGCAGCTGGTGCTAGAAAATGCTGTCACTAATTGATACGTTCAATTTCCAGTAGCCAGGTATTTTAGTTTTAGACTTAGCTAAGTTTACACAAGCCCAGACGAGTCTTTGATCCGTACAAACCACAGAATGAAAGGTTGGACATTCTAAGAGTCCTATATCAACACTCTTAACGAAGACTCGGTCGTGGTAACTAGAACGCACAAGCACCAGCAAACTGTCCCTATTATTCTATATTCATACTTATAGAAAAGATTAAATCAATCGATAGAGTTTTGAAATGGTTTCACATCAGGTTTGTCATTACCGGTTTTTTGCCCTGTTGAATCTTTGTCGGGGTGAAAGATGGCATTGGAACCCCCCGCCAAAATTAACCGACGAGATATCGTCGAAAATAGCTGAAGCATATCAGGCTACTCAGCATGATAATTAGGCGCATAAACCTTACTGAGCGAAGGTCCTTACCTTTTATGGTAACATTCAGCGCGCAAAGTCTACCCACAGGATACTCGAAGAAAAGGTACCTAGAATGTTTTTCTCGAGCGTCTATGAAAACATGCTAAACAAATAGTAAATGCTTTAGACACAATATTCTCATGATCGTGATTTCAAAATCGGGTTTCCTGTACACAACATACATTCATCCTGAGACGTTGAACATCGCGAATGAATCTCATCTGCAAGACTCTTATGTCAAACCCCGGGTATTCAAGCTAACACACCGGAGAGGCATTATCAGACTAATTAGATATGCTCATCTACATTAAATATGGCTGTGTTGAGAACACCGACAGCATGCCCCATGTCACTCTGAGTGACACCACTATATGACAGGCCTCCATTATCCGAGATGAAAGTTAATTTTAGGGCTCTGTACTGGGAGAGATGAACAAAAAGTGGCGTTTCTTCCGGCACAAATTGCTGTAGTTTCTTGTAAGTTCTCGTCATGTAAATATGTCGGAAGTAATGAGGACTCACCAGGGTGATGCAACCGTGTCTGTAGTTTTAGGTGGTTCTAAGGCGTGAATGCCCAATTTATCTCCGAATTTATAGCCACCATTCAGGAGTGGCAGGATGAGGAGAAGGTAAAGGTTACATGGTAAAAAACCTTCCCCTCGTTAGTAGTGGCAGCCTTTTTTTTTTATAGTGATCTATTTTGTTAACTAACCTAAGCAGAGTGGGTCGCTAAGGAAAGACATTTTTCTTTGCAACTCGGCTCACTCTGATAGGTCGGATTAATTTTCGACAAATAAGCCAGTCATGGCCAACTTAAAATAGCGTCGTTTTCTTATACTAACATGCCCAATATCTAGCGCGCACCCAAAACAGATCGAACAACAATCAAAACCATTCTTGTTTTTTTTTCTTGGATTCTTCATAACATTTCTATTAATTTTCTTCAAGATTAATAGAGGTTTCAATTTCTTTGACTCACATCGGTTTTTTTCTCTTATTCCTTGTATATGCGACAGAGGTTGTATGGCGGCTCAAATCTCTTCTTTTCTAATTCTTTAGAGCAATCAGAGTTTCCTGTCTTTGGGATGGGTATACTTATGAGGTATTAAGAAGATGTAGGTGTCGGTGAGGCATCAGCTATGGCTGGAGGGGAAAAGACTGAAGAAAGAGTTGGTGTCGCTTTCCTTTTGAGGATGGTCATTTTAGGAGGAGTGTGAATTACATTGAGAGTGGGACCATGAAATATCTTCATTACGAGGAAGATGGGGTAGAAACCGAGGGACCCAACATCCTTACTGGCTTGGATTTCTTCTTCTGTCTGGTGTTCCGTTTAGCATAATTTTTTGGTTTCCGCAGTTGTTAGATCTTGTCTCAATTCGGTTCTGCTTTCTTTTGTATATCCGTCAGGAGAGTTAACAAATACAAGCCGTGACGTCGACCTTATAGCTGCTAGTGGAAATAGGACTGTCGGTGACTGGAAGATTCAGGGGACTGAGGCCCTGCTGCTTGGCTCTTCAAATTGACCCTACCAACGACATGACATTCCCTTTCTACCTTTACCATATTTATAAATGCGGAATGATTAGCTTTAGGGGAGAATATGAGCAAATACATAACCGGAGTATTTTCACTACCGATCACTGCTGTTGGCAGCCCCATTAGAGGCGTCGCGGAATTATCACTACCAGGCTCAGTGGTATTTTGGTTGACAAAGGCTTGAGTTTCTGAGGTTCTTTTCTCTGGACAAGAAGAGGAGAAATGGCCTGTTTCTTTCTTTTTTCAACCAGTTGGTTCTCGGTCTTTCACATTGAACGGAATTTTCCGGCCGCAAATGTTAAAAGACAAAAACTCTACCATTATGTCGATGTTCCATTCCCCATTCATGCGATGGAAGGAGGTAGCTAGTATTTAGGCGTACTTACTCAAAACGGAAGCTGCTCCTTCTCTATTTGAGAAGAGAATTCATATACTAACACGGAATACTGATTCGTCCCTCTTATTCCGTCCTCAATGTGAGTTTGGTTTTTTATCAGTTCTTTCCGACACACCTCGAAAGAGTATACTAGTATAGGCAACAGCACCTCTCACATGAAAAACAAGTTTATTTTATGACTTTTGGGGATTTAACTCTCAGAAACATGAATGAAAATAACATTGTGTCTTTCGTATATCGAGATATCTTTTGCGTACTCTTTCCCACTAGACGGAAACATACACCGTTATAAATTAAATTTTGCCAGAAGGAATAAGATTTTGATGAAAAGGCAAAAAATAAAATTTAAGTTCGCCGGACTTTATTTCTGTGAAAACTCTAAAAATATGAAGAGCTCAAAAAAACAAAAAAATTACAGTAAACTTTAAAAAATGAAAAACAAACAAGATGCAAAAAAAAAAAAATTAAACACAGTCGAAAAGATAGAGGAAAATTGAAAAGATTTACGTAAATCTTTTCGATTTTCCTCTATCTTTTTGACAGTCTTTAATTTTTTTTTGCATCTTGTTTGTTTTTCATTTCTTAATATATTTCTCTTCAAAACATATTACAAGAAAACATTAGTACTTAAATTATGAAAAGAAAAGAAATAAAATAAAAAATATCAGCAGTCTGGTCAAAACCAGGGAGAGAAAAATAAAGGTTTACCGAAATAAACCAAATAAAAATAAATTAACAGAATACCTGGTGTAAAATTAAACAAAGGACAGCGTTAAAAGATGACGTTCTAAGAATAAGAAAAAAAGATTATGGAAAAACCAAGAAAAATTAAATAAAAAGCAGTGCAGCAAGTAAAAGATAATTACACCAGAAAAATGCAAAAATAAAAATGCCAGAAATAGAGAGAAAAAAATAAAACGATAAACAGACGAGAAGACAATTTACTCAAAATTATTAAATTAAATTTTTTTTCTAAATAAAACGTCTAGCTATTCAAAGATAATAAAAACATTATAAGCATACACACAAAAAAAACAAAACAAAAAAAAAAAACAAAGAACAATCTCTCCTTAAGAATATAGGAAAAAGAAAAGAAAATGGCAGCGAGAAAGCTGAAATTAAAAAGAAAACGAAAAAAAATTCAGTTAAAGCAATACATATATTAGCAATAAAATAAATTAAAAGAAACTTAGACGATATTTAGCTTAAAATAATAATGGTCTTTGTAGATTGTAAATTACGACTTGCAAAAAAATTCTGAACGTTTCAGAAACATGCATTGTAACAACAACACCAATGTCCATCACAGTCTTGTTATGGTTTTAAAGAAGACTGACTGAAAACGGATTTTTCTTACATCACTTGGAGTTTTTTAGCTGAAGCTTATAGCCTAGTTTACGGCCTATCGCGTTGAATATACTGGTTCTCACTCGATCATCGAAGTTAAACAACATTGAGCCTGGTCAGTACTTAGATGGGTCACCGCTTGGGAATACCAGGTGTTGTAAGCGTATAGTGACGGATGTGCGTCGTGGTGCAGTGGATAATGGCTTGGAAAGAGAAATCGGTGAGCCGAGTTCGAATTCCAGGTGAATACCCTGCATTCACTTAAGCACTGGTACCCTAGGGAAAGGTATTAATCCGTCCCTTCCTTCCAGTTATGGGTTAAATAACAAGGGTAGGACTTGGGGACCCTGCCCTTAAAAAATTAATCCCAATGAATCTTGATACTCGAAAAGAAAAAAAGTATTACTAGACACAAATACGTATATAAAACAACAATTAATTGTTGAAAAAAAAGGTATTACCAGCAATAGATAAATAAAAATTTAGTTGGCAATAAATGACCCGCCGAGGGTGATTTGCCATAAAATAAAATCAACCAACCAACCAACTTACTTTAGACCATAATACAACAAACGCAACCTGCATTTGTATAAAGCAAAATAAAACCAAAGATAATGTATGTAACAGAAATAATAGCTGTAAAGCTATTGATATAAAATTATTTCATGAAGTAGAACCAAAATATAAGACTGCTGTGTAATATATTTATTTCAAAATACCTAGACACGTTCATGTTCACCTCACAGATTTGACTTGAATTTCAGATAAATCTGACAATAAAATTTCTTTTTCGAAAGTAATATACCGATAATTCATGTAAAAGCTTAATAGTCTTGAAGGTCTCTCGGCATTACTTGATTCTACCTGACCTTTTGTGTCATCCATTGTTGTTAAAAGATGTTGAGAGGTTTGCGTCAGTCAACAGAGACAGATAGCAGAGCGTTCCAATTAAGAGTTAAAACGTAAGTGTGGAAAGAAATGTCAAAGCCTATTATAAAGATTGCTCGTAACACAAAGATAAAGAAGTGAAATGCCGCTATCTTCATTCATGGCTTTTGTTTTTGTTGTAATTATGTAATGCAGAAAGGTGAGAACCGTTGCAGAAGAAATACAAGAAACATTTGTGTAGGGGGAATAGAATCGCAATATATATATATATATATATATATATATATATATATATATATATATATATATATATTTATTCAGATACTTTAATCCAAGCGGAAAAATCAGGAAGGTAAATCCCAATAACCTGATCCTAATTAATATTAAAATTTTATTTTAATATTAAAAAATGATACAGGAAGAGAACTCCATGAAATAAAATATTACAGAGCAAATATAAATTAAATAGGATTAATTCAAGGATGTTGAATGACCATTTAGATATGAAATCCCCACAGGGGATAACACATCACCTCAGCAACAAAAAATCCTTTCTGAAACTGGAGAAAAGAATCAGTCTATATATATATATATATATATATATATATATATATATATATATATATATCGTTTATTCAATAATGAATTAGAACATTAACTACTAGCGTGTGTATACATAGTATATCACATGGTAAACGTTTGCCTCCTTATCTATGAATATTCCATTTTTAAACCAGTTATTACACTACGTAGCTTTCTACCATGAGTGTTGTCTTCAGGCTATCTTTAATAACTGATTTTACCGTTTATCGTTTTACTTTTTAAGAATGCTCACGTGGCAGGGAATTTTTGAATGCACACACGGCAGGGGAATTTTTGAATGCGCAATTTTTAAATTAAAACGAATTATGGCGATTTTATCAATGGTTGTATGAGACAAAGAATTATTTCTTAGTTTGACTAATGACTAAATGTATCCAAACCACAAAAGGCAGAGTAAATTGGAGAGAAGGGTGATGACGCCGCAAAGTAAGAGTGAAGGATGTTTAAAATAGATGAATATATGAAGAAACTGATGAAACTGTAAAAGAAGTTTGGACATTAAATGGGTAGAGGCTAAATAGATTTAAAGAGATACACTTGGCGGAATACATTACAAATATGGAAGTAAGTCAAGAAAACAATGAGAAGCTGTAGTTCTACAGAAGGATGCTTAGGATATCATGGATGGAACATGTAAGCAATGACGAGATTTTGGAAAGGATGGAAACGAAAAGGAAATTTATACTGAGCCTCAGTCAGAGACAGCTAAATTTCCAGGGTCATGCAATGAGGAAGGACTGCTTGGAGAACATGATAATAATAGGCCAAATAGAGGGAAGGAGAGACAGGGGAAACAGCATGTAACATACTTCACTGGCCTGAGCAGGTGGATGACAGAACGGGAGTTGCGTGGGTTAACAGGAGAAAGCGTGTTAAGTGCCACCAGGGATAGAGAGACGTGGATGACCATGATAATCCTGAAAAGACAGGGCACATAAATGAAGAAAAAGAATATGAATGCACGGCATCGAGAGACATTCAAAACTTTTTCATTGTTATCAGGATTTCCAAGGTTGAAAACAACGTTTTCTCTATACCGTTAGAAAACAACGCCAGAGGAAATTATTGATAAAGTGCAGAATGTGTCCAGACTTTAATTTTGTTTACATCAAATTGTAAACCTATCATTCGAGTGTCACTGCGTAAATCGAGTCGCGTCAATTCAGAAAATCTCTTTACAAACTTATCTTGTCCAATCTTCGTGATAGTTAATGAATTATAGACTGAGTTTCTCGTGCGTAGTTGACAGAATTTTCCTTCAGTAAGCAATTCCGCTACTGTTGAATAACTGTTGTCTTTTTGGAGATATTCTCTTCTCTATCATTTTATCATTTTATTTTTATCTTCTCTTTCATTGTAAAAGTAGTTGTTTCACCTGTTGTGGCTTCTTTGTCAGTTTAAACCAGTCTGACTATCAACCTTATATTGTTCATCAATAAGGACTTATCCTACGATTATTGTGTTATTTTTCTCTGATCTTTCAGGATAGAAACGAGAGATGGTTTGCATTTAAAAATGAAAATGGATCGGCGGGTTTGAGTTATTCCATGCTGCTCGTCTGTTAATAACAAACATGCCACGTTAAATATAATCTAAAATAATTTTGTTTCTCCTTATAATGCACGGAATTAACTTCAGTATTTAGCAATAACAAAATTAATCCATTAAAAATCTATCAAGTCATTAGCTTATGAAAAAATCTTATAAAATAGCATTTGTACTTAATTAATCGGCACTTACTAAATAAAGAAGCGACAATCTTTTGTAAGGCTAAACGTAATCGCCATAAGTTGGCAATTGCGTTTAGCATGAAACAGATTGTCGTCTCAAGATTTTAGCTTCCATGTCCAATTTTATAGTCTCATGTTGGATTTGAGTGTCACCCCTGTGTGTTGATTTCAATTTGTATATATATATATATATATATATATATATATATATATATAGAGAGAGAGAGAGAGAGAGAGAGAGAGAGAAAGAGAGAGAGAGATAGATGATTCGTGTAAAATCCTCTGTACAATAAAGATGGAAGCTTATGATTGTTTGCCTGACATTGGCCTATACATCCGATTTACCATGAAATAACATGTCTACCTAAATCTTGTCTTAGAGAGTCATCCTACCACTGTATGTACAGGATAGTCTTTGGATTCTTCTATATCTTCTATATCTAGACCGCATGCTTATATATATATATATATATATATATATATATATATAATTAAAATATATATTTTACCATATATAGTTCTAATTTTAGTAAGAATGCAGATTAGTTTTAAAAACAGTCATATATTAAGCATATATAATCCATCTAACTTGGTTTGATAAAACGTAATATACATTTATTGTCTTATATATATATATATATATATATATATATATATTGTCATCCGCAGACAGATCTGTTTCGCTGTATCACAGCTCATCAGTACAGTTAGACTCCGATTGTTCCCTAACCCAGGCTCGAAACCCGACCGAATTGGCGTCAATGTCGGCGACTCTACCCATGGGCCACGGGGCTTTCGGGTGAAGAAGGTAGTCTTTTTAGCGCATATCATATTACGCGCCCAATAGCTAGATTAATCCAATTAATTTTACTGAATGATCGATGCGTACACGCTAGAGTGGCTACTGTTTTTCAAAGTCTACCATTCTTCCAGATTTCTCAATCAGGGTGTGAGAGCGTAATATATATATATATATATATATATATATATATATATATATATATATATATATGTTTTCTCATTATTGAGTATGCACTTCAGCTAACGCTTGTTGTAGACTTCTGATTTGGTACAGTTGTTTTTCTTTAACAATCTTAGAATCAATCTGTAGTTTATACTGTAAGTATGCTGATCGGATCTGACAACTATATAGTTCATAATTTCTGGCTGAGAGCGTATAATCAACACATCTGAACTAGACCAGTATGCTCAAAACCTTGGTCACGCAGTTTTCTAACTTGCTTCTAGCAGCCTCATTGACGGTTGTATTGTATAAATTGAGAATTATGTTTAATTTTATCAAAAAATAAAAAAATCTGTAGCCCTAAGAATTTACTGTGTGAGCAACCACCAAAACAGAGGTTGGGAATAATAGTATATCGACAAGTACAAGACTGGTACGTTGCCTGAGGTAGATACACTGCTAGTGAATTGCTAATCGGTATAATCATTCTCCTCTACTCCAATTGTGTTAACGTATTTAAGAGGATATGAACATCCCATTAATGTATAGAGGTAGATATACAACAAAATATGACATTTTATACAGATGGAGATAAAAGAATTCGTTCCGTTCTAACGAAATTCATTCTATATAAGGCCATTTTCTTAGCCTCAGAACAATTACAAATAAAAAATAAAGGAAATAAAAATTATTTAACACTCCAAAGCATCACTACTATTCCATAATGAAGAAGTAGGGATAAAGAAAAAAAAACGTTGTTTCTCATTACAAAGGGGAGTTGTAAAGGTCTAAACCTGCAAACATAGAGTTATATATTTGCTACTCTAACTAAATGAAACAATCGACAGATCTGGCACATGATTCTACAGGGGTGACCGTCTCAAAATCCTAAGTTAATATAAAAATCAGAATAGAGACAAAACTAGAAAAGCAATCAGAAAAATATTCTAAAATATGGGACCCGGTATGAGAATAAAAACTAACGAAGTTGATCTTCTAGATGTCACCTTAAAGCTAAGCAAATGAACATATAAATCATAAAGAAATCCAACGATAAACCACTGTATAAATTCACATTTCAGATAACACTTCTAGCTAAACCATACTCAATGAAGAGAAGAAAGAATATGAAGTAGCCTTAAAAATTAGTGGATTTCATGCAACACATGCATACACAGCACACAAAAAAAGTACAGCCAACAGAAAAAGAAGCTTCAAATGTTTCAAGAGACCTTCATAAAACAAAAGTATGACAAATAATCGTTCATGTAATACGCAAACACTTTTCCACATCAAGCACTCTTCACAAGATATTTTTCCAAAGCAAATGAAAGTTCAAGTACAGTTTTACCGGGTACATGACAAAAATAATAAAAACACACAACAGAAAAACAATTAACCAACCACCTGATCAAATTAAACCCACATAAACAGCAGAATAAAAGAACAAATATCCCTTAAAAGGAAGTTATTGCAGAAATATCTAATGTACAAATCCAAAGAAAAATCAACAAATAACGAAAAAAATATATACATAAGAGTAACTGAAGGACAAAAACATATTTACAAATAGTAAATACGTGAACAGCACAATGCCTTTTATATATATCTGAGAGATTAAGAAAAAAGTCACATTACTCTAGAAATATGATGGAAAGTGAAATATCATCCAAGAACAATCAAGCAAAAACCTGCAAACTTTGCCTGGAGGAAAAATAGCTATCATTTTTTATTCTAGACAAAAACACACTACTCAATAAAAGATGAAAACACTTTTCAAAATGCTGATAAGAAAACAAATTTTTACTACATTACTTAAAACTGAAAGCTGAAAGCAAACATTAAGTTAAACTAAATAAATAATAAACAAAAATACGTAAAATAAATTAATACAAACAAATAAAGAAGTAAATAAACTAAGTAAATGACAAACAAATTATCAAACCACCCCACAAAAATACCTACGGACATTGCAACATACTACCCACAATGCATGACTTCTCTGTACATATTGAAATAAAAGCAACAAAACACGCATAACCTGAAGACTGCGTTTAGCATGAAATAGGTAGGCCTTTACACGCATATATATATAAAAAAATACATATGTGAGTGTGTGTGTGTGTAATATATATATATATATATATATATATATATATATATATATATATATATATATATATGTTTGTGTGTGTGTGTGTGTGAGTAATATTAATAATTTAAACAAGACTTCAACAAAGCTAGTAACAAAAAACACATCTTCAAATCTAGAAACAGTTCATAATATACAACTGATGATTGCGTAGTGCCTGAAATATATATAGCTAATCATTATTTTCATATTTATATATATATATATATATATATATAATAAATGGAAAAAATTTGGCCCCCGATATTTATAATTTAAGCAAAAGTTAAGCAAGGCTAGTAACAAAAAACAAATATTCATATCTAGAAACACCCAGTTTATAATATACAACTGACAATTACGTAGTGCATGGGATTCCGTGTAGTGGAATAGAGTTTAAATGATATGTATATTTATTAATATGTACTTATCATAAATATCTCTGTTATATTGCATTGAGCACGATTCCTTAATACCAGAAAATATGTATAGATTGTGGTGTGCCTGCGTATTTACACATATGTAACACGTATTCACACACACACACACACACACACACACACACACACACACACACACACACACACACACACACACACACATATATATATATATATATATATATATATATAAGGGGCAGAAATTGGGGTTGTTTCCAACCGGGGAAAATTTGTATAGCAGAAAAAGTACGAGAAGACGTGAATATTTTGTTTAAAGTGTAGATTTATTGTTGCTATTATTATAATAATTGCTTGCCTTTTTATGATATATTAATGTCCATAATAATATTTGTTTTCCTACACGAGTTTCGAGTCTAAAGTTGATTCTCTTCAGGCAAATAAACTTGTTACTTTACATGTAGAGATCCGTTTTGAAGAAAATTTTCCCGGCTTATATATATATATATATATATAATAGGGAGTCTAAGCCGTACTGATGAGCTGTAATACAGCGAAACAGATCTGTCTGAAAATGACTATAGTATATATATATATACGTGTGTGTGTATATGCGTACGTGTGTATGTGTCTTTTGTGGAGGTTGTGCGGGTGCGTTTGTCTCTCCCACCATATGCTTAATGAGTTCGATTTCCTTTTTGAAGTTTTAACATAGACTTGGATTATATGCAATATGTACATTTTGTAAAATCAGACTGTTTTCAAAGCTACTCCCTCTGAAACTAAATAAACTATTCCCTAAATCTACAGAAATTCTTTTTTTGATTCCATTAAATAAAAAAATGTTTACATCTGAATATATCTATTTGGTAACAAATTTAGGTAACGGATTTATCTATTTGATAACGGCAAGCTCTATGATAATAGTTTTGTTCATCACACTTTTCTCTTGTTGGATTTTCTTCTGTCTGCTTGATTCGATATCAAATTTGATCTTTAAAAACACCAATCGTTATCTTCTGTCTACTTCATTATTGTTATTTTATTGTTCTTTCTCCTTAACACTATTTTCCATATATTTTTAAGTTACAATAATCACTGTCTTTTTTGTGACTTTATTAACTTGGTTGCTGTGAAATGATAAAACATATATCTGTAAGAAATGCTCTTTTAATGAGATTCAAAATCATACTCACCGTCTTCTAGATAATGCATCAATCGAAATAAATAAACTGGGCTTTATCTACGCATTTTATGATTTAATGTTCTTTCTTCTTTCGATTTCGTAAGTGCAAAATTTCGAACTAGATAAAACAGGGGAATACTGCAACCGAAGATTTTTTTCCACTGGCATAATGTAGCAGGCTTTTTAAACCCTTGGCAGAATCTCAATCACTGAAATAACAATGAGTGAATGACTCTATATAAGACAACCGATGAGCAATGATTCAGATTCACAAAAGCAAATAAATAAGGATATAAAAAGTAAAAACACTAGGCGATATCATTTTAGTTAAAATAGAGCCAATTTACCCTGACGAGCCGAAGGGTGAAATCTAGGTAGGTCTGTTGGCCCTTAGATTTTCTGTATATATATATATATATATATATATATATATTTAATGCGAGTGAGAGAGATTGCTGAATGTGAGAGATGGTGTGGCTGCTTGCTGCTGCTCACATATAAGGATTATATACCTCCGCATTTAACGCCTTAAACAAATGGACCAAAGATTATTTGGGATTCTTGCATTAGAGTGCAGTAGAAATAAACTCGGAAAGATAAATCGTAGAGCCGAGTTGAATTTTTTGTAATACCCTATTTCTTTTGCACCAACTAATGTTTAAGTATCAGAACAAATTTGAGTCTATAGACTTGGTTGACAACGAGTCTACTGCAGAAGGTAATGACAAACTACTGCGTGGAAGACCTCTGCCCAGTCAGTCATGTCTGTCGAGTATTACGTATGGTATCTTAACTTTCTGACAGTATAACCAGGAAGAGGGATTTATCCTGATTTCATCAGATCTGATGCATAGTGGACTAGAAATTACATAACGGTTACAATCATTTTAGATATTAAAGAAATAAATCTACTTTCTTTAAAGATATCATCACTGAAACGGTTAAGAATTTGCCAGCAACAAAATGATGAGTTTTGACAAAAAACATTATTTCAAAAAGTTGTTATTGCAAATACTAAAACCTTCTGAAAATGACCCATAGTCCATTTCCAAGAGCATAAGTACATAGTTCTTGGCGTGATACAGAACTTCAAATCTATGCTGGCTATCATAATGCCTATAAATTTTCGGCTAATTGAAAGCAATCTGCACTCATTGAATTTCTCAATGTACTTCTCTGTTGTATTCAAACGGCACAATCTGTAATAAAAAAATAAACAGGCTGTATTGAGGTAATCTTCAAAACAGTCTTAAACAGGCGATCCTACGGCATTGAGATAGATACCCCAGTACCCAGGATAGCTTGTGTTTCATTTATCACCCTCTGTGACATAGTTTAAGGAAACCATTTTACGGAGAAATTCAATTAGCATTAATACTGAGATGTAGAAGGCAGTAAAAAGCAACCGTTTTTAATAGTGTATTGCTAACAATTTGGGAGGGACCTAATAAGAAAATAAGTATATTTCACTGCTTTTTATCACTTAAAAGTGATCATCAACTGATTGAAAAAAGTCTCCGAACGGAAACTCACATAAGTGTAATGTGGCTGAAGATACATCAATAGATATGATATTTTCTTGAAGACTAATACAAGGAAAGTTCGTTCGCCAAACTGGCGTCTCTAATCTGAATTAACCGACTTGACAAAAATGTATGCATATATTTTCCACCTTTTTGATAATAGCAACATTGTTGAGATTCTATCCTATGGTGACTTGAATCTTTTGTAATCAGCGTGAAACAAAGCTGTAAAGTAGATAAAGTCGTTTTCAACATAGAATAGATTATCACGTTGTCTTTAATGCCTGGTTATATGTTTGATATCGTTGGGGAGGCTGTCTCGGTGCCAAAATAAAAAGTTTCAAAATGATTTTGCCTTTTAGAGCTCAGGACGAATACCAATATGCTTCAACGATTTTCCATGGCATGACAAATTGCTTTATCAAAACCCCATTCAAATATATGGGTAGTACGATCGTATGTAATTTTTCAAAAGGCAAAATAACCGGTTAGAAACATCAAAGCCATACAGTCATTGAAAAGGCTCTGTAAAACAGTGTTCAGCCACCCTGTCAAGGGTATAAACTTAGAAACCATAACGGTTTATCTAATCTTGAACCTTGTATCGCAATTATATAAAGAAATTGGAAAAGTTCCACAGACATAGTTTCCCATCTATACTCAGAATAATGCTACAGAATGGCATTATCATCATAAAACATTGGAAGTTTGAATACACCCTGCACGGAATCAATGCACATCAGAGCGCAAGTACGATGGATTAGCCACAGCATCCGCATGAAGCAACACTGCATTTTATAGTGTCTGTTGAACGAACGGTGGCTATGTGACAAAATGCCTCAAGGCCGACCGAAGAAATGGTATAAATACGCAATCAATGCTAAACCCGACTGGTGAAAGATCAAATAAAAGAGCTAAACGAGATGGCTGACAATTAATAACATCCACCAAAATTCCAAGAGACTGGTGTCAAATATTCCATTTCAAAGGGAAGAACACCACGTTGCAACTTTGTTGTTCTATGAGCGACCAGTCTTGATTTCTAGACACCTCAGTGCCCACTTATAATTAGCAAGCTCAAATTTTGAAGAAGAAATAATAAAGTATCCATTATCGTGCGCCCGTAGCTCAGAGGTAGAATCACCGACCGACTGACACCAATTCGGTCGATTTCAATCCTGGGTAAAAAGTAATCGGCCCTTAACATACTGAGGAGCTGTAATACGGCGAAACCGATCTGTCTGCGGATAACTATATATATATAGTTTTTTACGATTATGTGTATTTATAATCCAACTTACGTGTCGATTTAATTTTGTTTGAATTTATTTTTATTTCATTTTATTTATTTTTAGTATTATTTTCTACTTCTGATATTTTTATTTTCTCTTGTTTGTTTTAATTTGCTCGCGTGCACATATCCGAATTTGCAACTTTTACTCGATGTTCAGTGTCGGACATTAAAAGAAATTCTTCTTCATTCTTATTTTTGGAAATTTGTAAAGTTTTAGATAGTGTGAAACTTTGTTTCTTGATACTACTCGTATATGAGCATGTTTTTTTTTTTTTGATATTTTAGTAACCAGGTTAGAAGAACTTATAGATATATTTCTGTTTTGATTAGTTTTTATCTAAGCAACCCCATATTCTAAAAAAATGCAATACTCGATAAAAATACTGCACAGTGGTCTATGTTTAGTGCATGGCTTTAATTTTTCTATCTGTTTCGTTTTCTTCTAAACAAAAGCAACACTATTTGCTTCTCATGAGCTGGATCACATCCGCTATTTTTTAATAAGTATAATTCAAAGTGGCCTATACTTAGTTAAAACATATTTATGCACTCATTTACCTAATTTTTACCCTTAAGTGAAAGTCTGTAATCGAAATAATAAAAGGAATGATTACAATGCTATAATTCTTAATATTCAACAACTAACATTCATACACCCAATCGGTTCTTGTTGAGTTCCTCTTTGATGTAGATGTTTTTGCCGTCTTCAATTAACTTGTTAGAGATGGATTCTCAAATAAAATGCTTACCGACCCAGTCTAATAGAAAGAAATAGTTTTGCCTGTTGCCCTTAACAGTAGAAGAAAATACATGGAATAAGAGTCTTATCTCTTATTTCATGTTTAGGATGTGTTCTATGTTTTCATATTTAGAAACGTTAATCTTCTGATTATATGATTAATCAGTGACTGGGATTTTCTATTTTAAGTGTGCCCCTTTGTCCATTTGCTGGATGCTACGTTTTGATTGGTAGCGAGCAGGCTAAACGTTTTATTGGTGTTTAGTGAGATTGTATTGGTTGAATAATAACGGCTTCTTTGCAGTGCTATGTCACGCATAGGAACGCATTTCTGCAAGCACCGCTGGTGGACAATTCTGAGTTCATATTAATAACATCCACCAAAATTTTAAAAAAACTGGTGTCAAATATTCCATTTCTAAGGGAACAGCTCCACGTTGCAGCGTTGTCATTCTAGGAGCGACCAGCCTTGATTTCTGGCGACACCTCAGTGTCCACTTATAATTAGCAAGCTCAAATTTTGAAAGAAAATAATGAAACAAATTCCTTGTCTTAGCCGGTGAGAAGAAACAATAATTTCTGTCTATATTTTCATAATATTTGCCATGATTTCACCGACTAAAAGTAAAGATATAAGTAAACTTACATCTGTGTAACCCGTCAAAGTTTCTTCCTACAACATCCGTAATAATAATTATAATAATAATTTCTGAGGTATTGACAGTTTTATCTTGAATCCTCCTGTAATTTTCGTAACACTACGAAACTCATGTAAATTCTTCTATCGCAAACACTGGTTTATCAGTTCCATAATATTGTTATTTCCCTTTGTTAAAAGGATTTATAGGCATGGAGTTAGACTTTATTTGTAGAAAAGTCCTGCTATAGTAAGGGAATCGGTGCGTGATACCGGGATGTTTTTTCCTCTTCTTTTGTCTCTTGCTATTACACGCCTTTGGCTATGTGTTTTGTTCCTTTATCACTCCTATTCTTATAAGGAATGTAGCTTGTTAAACAAGGGTTCGAAATTCTCATCTGAATCTCTCTACCGGTTTCCTACATTCCTTTGAATTATGAATTCAAAACGTTAGATGCAATATCAGTTGTCACCGTGTGTCTCTTTATATACTTTTCTTTCTTTTTCGTCATTGTTTCAATCAGATTTGGGAACCCTTTGTGTCATAGTGGCTTTTATTGTCTGCCTTGTTGTTATATATAAGCATACGGTGTAGATATAGAAGAATCCAAAGGAGTATCTTGTACATACAGTGGTAGGTTAACTCTCCTATCATCTTTTCTTTCTAATTTAAATTTATTCCTTTCTTCTGTCTTCTCTCTCTTTTCGTTTACGCCTTAAGATACTTACCCTTTCTCTTTAACGCTATCTCTCTTTCTCACTTAACCCTCTTTCTTTACTATTCAAATCTACGTGTCAGCAGTCTGACTTACATAATGTATCTCTAACTTTAAGTTGACATCCGCTCTTACGCGTGCTCTTTGATTATATGCTCCGTATATATATGCTTATGTATGAATGTGTGTGTATTCGCCAAACTGATGTAATGATGATTTTTTAAAAATTTTCTTTTTTAAGGGAGCAATCTTTATTTTGATACTGTTTTTTTCGGGGTCTTTGTGAATTTCATTTGTGTAAAATCCTCTGTACAATAAAGACGGAAGCTGATGATGCTTCGCCTGAAATTTTGATTTACAATGAAATAACGTATCTGTCTAATATTTTTCTTTTTGATTTTACCGGCCTGGTTATTTACGATAAATTATTGATATCGAAAATATGTGTCATTTGGCAGGATTTGAACCTGCGACTCCTATCCAATATAGGCTTCCCTTATGTGGATAGTGGTCGCAGATTTGAAATAAATATTTAATACTGTTTGATTAAAAACAAAATATCTACTTAAATACAAGTATCTATCAAAAATAATGTTTATATAGTCATCCGCAGATAGTTCTGTTTCGTTGTATCACAGCTCATCAGTACGGTTAGACTCCGATTGCTTTTTAACCCAGGATTGAAACCCGACCGAATTGGCGTTAGTCGGCGATTCTACCTTTGGGCTATGTGCGTTTGGTAGAAGAAGGTAGACGTTTTAGCGAGTATATTAACATTATACGCGCCCAATAGCCAGGTGCTCTAATTCATTTACTGAATGAGCGATGCGTACATGCCAGAGTAGCTACAGTTTTTCAAAGTCTAGCATTCTTCCAGAGTGCTCAATTAGGGTGTGAGAGCGTATATATATATATATATATATATATATATATATATATATATATATATATATATATATATATCCAAGTAACTTACTGAATATACAAAGACCAAATATACATCCGTGTGATACCAACACATCAGTAAGCATGGCAAGAAACGAAGTTACCTTTACAGAGGGAAATTTATGAGTAAGTTTACATATAAACAGTCTTTGTAAATGCATACAGGAATTCAGTTTGAAATATGCACAAGAATTTTTAAATTATTCATTTTTGTGCGCGGTAGGCTATGGCTAGTCAGAGGATATTTGAAATTTATAATTTAAATATTTTTCATCTAATCTGTTTTGTTTTTCTCATTAATTTTAAAATGAGTTCCAAATTAATGCGTGTCATTTATATGATTTATTTTCCTATGATATATTGGGTATAAACGAAAACTATTCATTTCTTTTATAGATATAGAACATCCGTAGTTTTTACAACTTTAAACCGCTTTTTTTATAGTTTTATGCATATTAGATTATTTTATTTTAAACATGCCTTTTTTTTTATTTTCATGCTTACATTACATTGGCGGCTGACTTTTCATAGATGATATTTATTGCTGCTAATAGAGGAGAGCTAAAGAAATGCTCACGTAAATCTCAATGGATATCAGTTTTCTTTTTATCTATTTTGATCCGTTCCTTTCATAATCGTCGAATGAAAGTATAAAGTCTCCAATGATCGTCTTATCACATTTAGTTCGATAAGAGATATCATTTAAAAATGGAAGAAATTTCAGCTGATAACAATTCTTCCTAGAACTGATGATCATCTTAAATTAAATTGCCAATAGTTACACGCATTCGTTTGATAGTATCTCAAAATCATTAATCGCGGTGAACTTTAGATATGACAACAGCCTGAAGAAAGAGAAAATATATAGTGAAACCTGCCGTTTACGATTCCTTTGTCATCTAACACCTGTTGTTAACGACCGTTTTTCTATGCACAGACGGTTTGCTAATGTTGACCCTTAGTGATCGACCACCTCCAGAATGCGACCAGCGATTAATATCGACGAGTGAAAATCACTGATAAAGCGACCGCTTTAAAAGAAACAATTTTGGTCGTACACTGAGAACTTCTAAATTAGGAGAAACTAAATGAGGGATCTATTTCATTTTGGTTTGATCTAAGCTAAGATCACTTCCTCATTGTTTTGTTATGGTAATGTTTTATCAAACTGTTATTTCTTGTCAAAATGTACATTGCCTGACCTCACCTCACTGTCAAACATCGGCTGTTTTGTGCAACATGTATTTCATTTGACATGTTCAAGGGATTTATCGCAGTCTCTGTACTGACTTGGATAAATACAATGATTGGGAAAATCACAATTTTGCCCTTTCCCAAATGTCTATATCTTTCATTCTTTTATTTTTTGTGTATCTATCTACTCTATTTCTATCTGGGTATATCTATCTCTATCTCTCTGTTTCTCTACCCCACCAAGTTTTTGTATATTTTTTTATGTATTATCACAGATTCTCTTTTGCTATCATTCACTTCTAAGAAAAAACTGAAACGTCGCGAATTTTTCTAACCTACATATTTTATAAGAAATGGCTAGTACTAGTACAGGCACAAAAAGGAAAGCAATAACTGACTTTTTTAAAAGTCCACTTAAATATTTTTGTGAATAAATATTTTGGTCTCTGTTGACCGTTTTAAATACGTTATTTTTTATTTTAAAATGAATGATGCTGAATTAATTTTCTTATGTTTTCATTTATTTATTACAAGATTACATGGTAAAATTCTAATATGTAAATTATGATGAGTGGAATATATGTTCCTGGCATAAATAGGTCATGACTATGAGCCTTTAGTGAAAGACTACCTGCCGTATTTGTCCAGTTTTTATGGCAGTAAGGATGGTCGCATACGACAAATAAAACTGTATAATGAAGCATAAGATTGTAAATGTAGGACTGCAGTCTCTGATTCCAAGAATAAAACCTACTAAAAGCAAATCCCTAAATTTTTCTAAGCGTTCTTTATTCTAAATCAAAAAATTATTTTTTGAAATGACAAGAATTGTAAGTCAGTTAAGTGCTATACGTGACAGACTCTTTGAGCGATCATGTCTCTTTCGAGACATGACTGACTGGGCAGAAGTTTATCCTGTAGTTGCTTGCTACGGTAGACTGGTTGCCAGCCAAGGCTATAGAACCCAAACTTTGCTAATATTTTACAAATAAATGGAGGGAAGAGGCGGATGAATAGCTTTCTCAAGAGTATTTGTGCGTAAGTGAATGCAAAGTATTCAACTTGAATTCGAACTCGGCTACCCGATTTGTCGTTCCGAGTCGATTTTCACTGCACCACAATGCACATTTTTATTGTAATCTATGGCAAAACATGATTATTTGTGTTTTTTTTTCTTTTTGTGTAGGCGCACTATCAATGAAAATATAACGGACAGGTGCTAAGAGAGAAACTTTGTTCAATCTGCCAAACATCTTGAACAACCGAGATATTGACTGTTTTCAAAATCATTATAATCCGATGTGTAAAAAATCACCGGCCTGATCAAAACTATTAAAATTTCATGAAGGAATATAAAATTATAACGCCTCACACGAATGCCACAAACTTGTTTATGTAATTTGTCAAACGGAGCAGAATAAAAATTTCAGTAAGAACAATTACAGTAAATCTTAAATGTCATAGTAGATATGAGTCGTCATAGTAATTAAAGGGGCCCATAATTAAATACTAAATGCAGTTTGTCAATGTCTATTCCGAACATTGTTCATAAAGAAATTATTTCTGCATTAAATATATTTTTGTAAAATGACCGTCCAATTTTCATATGTGCAATGTATTTATGTATAACTACAAATGCAAGAATGCTGTAAGTTTAATGGATCGATTCACTTCACAAAATATTACCTTATTACTAAACACGAAGCATAGAAGTGCCTGTAAACTGTCCATGCATGTTTATGAGTAGTCATGCACACTTCAGCAAATCGATTCCACATTCTATCATATTTGAAGGTGCATAATCTTGAGTGCAAAAAGAAGTCACATCTACGTTCGACAAATTCAAGGTTAAGGTCATATAAAGCAATTACGGTGGCTAAACCATTCGTTGCAAGTTTCTAAAACATTCTTTAAACGAATTCTTTTCCAAAATTACCAGAAGTTTTTGTCCAGAATAAACCATTCTTGTAAGGAGCATGAAGAGCATGAATGGCTGCAATTATCCAAAAATAGTACGTCATTGCGAACCCGTGTCTAACAGATGTAGCCCATACCACATCTGCCTCTATTAAGCAATCACAACTAACCTACATAATGCCATTTTAAAAATTGTGTCTGTTACATAACCAGCTGTAGGCAAACTCCAAACATGATCCTCACCTCTAAATGTCTAAAACATTGACTCACCAGGCTTACGACCATATCACGTTGAATACACCGGTTCTCGCACGATCAACGAAGTTAAGCAATGTTGAGCCTGGTCAGTACTTATATGGGTGACCGCTTGGAATACAAAGTGAGGTAAGGGTTTGGTGACGGATGTCATTTGTGGTTCAGTGGATATCAGCTCGGAAAGAGAAATCCGTGAGCCGAGATCGAATTCCAGTTGAATACCCTGCATACACTTATATTCACTGGTACCCTTCGGAAAGGTATTAATCCGTCCCTTCCCTCCAGTCATGGGTTAAATAACAGGGTAGAATTTGGGGACTCTGCCTTTAAAAACAAATCCCAATGAATCTTGGTACTCGAAAAGAAAGAAGTATTACTAGACACAAAAGTTATATAAAAACAACAATTGTTGTTAGAAAAAGATATTACCATCAATAAATAAATAAATTTTAATTGGCAATAAATGACCCGGCGAGGTTGATATGCCATAAAACAAAACAACTAACTCAACAGATCACATATTCAGATTTCCTAGCGTCCAATTAGCGTACATGACTAACAAAGGTGAGACAGAGTACCAACTTTGTTGTGTAAACAATTGTATCTATATACTCATATCTTCTAGCATAGGTAAGGGTGGCTAAATAACACTGTTATATATTGCTTAATTTAGCGCTAACCATTTGGTTGAAAGAGAGTGTATAAATTACAATTATAATTCGGCAAATTAATAGAATTACTAAATAAGCACAAAAAATCCTGGTTTTCATTGAGAAACATTTTCCGAATAATAATCTGTTAAGCTTGATTTTCAATATAGATACACTAACATAAAATTATAGTTTTTTATAATCATTTCAACCTGAGCAAGGCATTCTACTGTCGCTATTGCACAGAGGGTTACATAGAGGGGAAAGTGGTGAGAAAGGAGGGTTAGATATAGGAAATGTCAGAAGGAGGGCGTTAGGTGAGAAAATTGTTTCTGAAACAAATACTCCAAGTCTAACTCTTTTACAGTACCATCTGATTTTGATAAAATTCACTTGAACGTAATTAAAATGATCGCAAATACACAAAACAGACGCATTCTTGTTTTTTGTAATGGTATATAGAATTCTCATTTACGATTTCAATTGTTAAATTTTCATGCTACCATTTAAAATACACTAACATAAAATTATAGTTTTTTATAATCATTACACCCTGAGCAAGGCATTCCACTGCCACTATTGCGCAGAGGGTTATATAGGGGGGAAAGTGGTGAGAAAGGAAGGTTAGATATAGGAAATTTCAGAAGGAGGGTCATATGTGGGTAGGGATACCGACAATGAGGGTTGGGTAGATGGTGAGAGTGTTGGGAGAATAGATGCAAGTTAGTGTGGCAGAAGGTGTCTATTGACCTTACATTTAAACTCCTGGAAATTGTAGCTGTCGGGAAAGCAGGCATGTGGAAGTGAATTCCACAGGCGGGAAGCGCGATAAAAGAAGCTGTTGCAGTAGAAATTACGGTTACATCTTATCTGTTTCACTGTAAAAGGGTGGGACCTAGTTGATAATCTAGTATCTCGTGTAAATTCTTACCTATGCGGCACCAATGATCTAAGTTCATTTAAGCAGAAGCCCTGAAAGTATTTATAGAAAAGGCACAGAGAAGCCACGTCATGCCGGTGAGAGAGTGGTTGCAGCCGGTTGTACGCGTAATCTGGAAAGAGTTATAGAAAAAAATAATAATTTAAATAAAAATTTTAAAGTAAATAAAAATAAATGTTGTTTGAATAGTGATTCACAATGTACACAAACTAATGTCATTCACGAGGGAGAGAAAATTGTTTCTGAAACAAATACTGGAAGTTTAACTCTTTTATAGTGTCATCTGATTTTGATAAAATTCACTTGAATGTAATTAAAATGATCGCAAATACACAAAACAGACGCATTCTTGCTTTTTGTAATGATATATAGAATTCTCATTTACGATTTCAATTGTTAAATTTTCATGCTACCATTTAAAATTTCAAAATTAATTAATGTTGTCTATTTATAGCAACTGAGATAAGATGATTTCAAAAGAACAATCCACATATAAATCTACGTTCTTTTTTCACTGCATTCTAAATCAATGGTTTAATTCATAAATGCGGATGAGAAAATTATTTCGAACAATTACTAGATAAGGCTAATTATCTTATAAGAAATTACTTTTCGTTTTTCTTAAACAAATTCATGAGTAACTGATCAAAAATTTTTTATCTATCTGAGCAAAAACCTGTAAGAAATTTGTGTCAATTGTCAAAAGTTATAGAAATTTTCTAAACATGGCATGAAATATCGACAATATTCAATGGTTGAGTAAATATTTTTCAATAAAGTTTTCCTGATTTCATGTGGTCTGGCTTTACCTTGATATATAATGTGATTTGTGCCAAACCCGGAAACTTGGTTTAGCATGGATATCAGATGGTATAATTTCTATGAGTAATTATTTAATAAAGTTTATTTAGATTGGTTCACAAATATTTAAAAGAGAACTCACTACTGCTTAACTATAGCCAAATACCATTAAAGATGTCCTGTCAGGGAATGATGTTTTATTGAATCAACCAGGTTTTCCTGAAAATACATCTTATTAATGAAATACCTTAAAAAAAACAAGAAATAATTTGTACACAAAATCACTTTAATTATTGAAAACTGAAACTTGGCATGGTTGTCAAATATCGCTTGACTTATAATCTCCTACTGTTCAGTATTTTTTATAGATTCTGCTCTTATCACTCTTATGGTTTATGTTAAAAACAAAAACGAGTCTATTATTTCTAACGCCAGTACGGCTGATTCTATCAATTGACTGGGCTTTCTTGGGTTCACCTTTTCCACTAACAAGTGGGATGCTTAAATTGAAGGAATTAAGTCCCTTTGCGTTGGCCGTCGAGACAATCTATCCAGACAGAATTAAATTCACTCAGCCAGGATGATGCTTATTTTTAGAAAAGTGGCTCGTTTCGTTCTTCCGGGCAACGTTCATAGCTGAAAGAAGTGAAAAATTATCTTCTTCTTCATCTACGTGCCCTGTTCTTTCAGGACCTGGGCGATCATGGTTCTTCACGTCTCCCTATCCCTGGTGGTTCTTAGTATGTCTTCTCCTGTTACACCTCACAAACCCTGTTCCGACATCCACCTGATAAGGCCCTTCAAATATGTTATCCGCTGGCCTCCTGCATCTCTGTTTCTTTCTATCTGGCCTCTCAGTATCAGGTTCTCCAAGCCCTCCTTCCTCATTGTATGTCCCAGGGACATCAGTTGTCTCTTCCTGATGCTCGCTATTAATTTACTTTTCGTTGCCATTCTTTCTAACACATCGTTGCTTGCATGCTCGGTCCATTTTTTCCCCATTTTCTATGATATTGTCCAGCTTTCACTGCCATATTGAAGAACTGACATTACACAGCAATCTAGCACTCTCCTCTTTGTTTCTTGTGAGATTTTCCTGTGTCTTAGTACTTTAGTCAGCTTCTGAAACGCGCCCTTTGCCATGCTAATTCACCTTCGGATCACTGTGTCGTACTTTCCACTGCCTGTTAGAACATTTCTAGGTATTTAAATTTTTGTACTTGGTTGATTCTGGTATCCTTCACCTGTATTTGGCATTTTGGATCCATAGTTACTAAGAATGTCGCTTGACTATGACATGCAAAACAATTATTTTCTCCACAATGTATCACACTACAGGTGCCTGTGGTTATGTTCTTCATATATTTACGTTGATAAAATCCGAAGAAGAATCAGCAATATTATAAGTTCTGATCAGACTGCTCGGCTTCAGCCACTTTCCAACCGCTGTAACTTTACCTCCCTCATTTTTTTCTATAAATACTTTTATGGCAATTGTTTGAATGATGTCTTCCCTATCGTACCTAGACGTTTGCAATTGAAGCTTCATACCAGACAGGCGTCAAAATTTCATCAATTTACAGTTAATGTGGTAAAGATGTAACCATAAATTTTATGCTAACAGTTTTTTTTTCTCCCGCATTTATTGCTTGTTGAAGAACCATCCGTCTCTATGTTTTCCAGCCAACTTTAATCTCTAAAAGTTTGAATGCAATGTCAGTCGCTATCTACTGCATTTATAATTGTTGTTGCTCTTCCTGTTCACTAGTTTCTGTTTTTGTTTCTATATTTTCCCCACCTGTTAACCCCTTGTGATTTACTGCTTTTATTATGGTTAAATCAATTTAAAGAATTATTATGCACTCTTAGAAAAGTGTTCCGGTTTTCTACTTCCTTGTGAACTAAGATATTCAAATATTTAAATTCAGCACCTGTTCTCCACTTCTGTTTATTGTTATCTGTTTCTTTAACCGATTTGAACGGTATTTTTTGCATTGTTCCGAATGAAATTGTTTAAAAAAGAATATATTCCTTAAAGTGGCTATTGGCTTTCGAATACAAATAAAATTCAATAATTTATTCAACAAATTTTGGTGAGTCCTGATGATGTATAGCGTTGGTGATCCTCATTTCCTATATTGATTTGATATTTTTCAATCTCAACAGTTCGGCTTGACTGAAGAGCATTGCGTTTCATATAAAATCCGTTATATACATTAGCTTATCTAGAAATATATTTTAACATTTTAAAATAAAAGTTTATATGCTGAAAAGTTTGAGTTTTCACTGTATCCTTAATAAGATAAACAATAAGCAATACTTAAAATAAACATTACCAAAACATTACGAACATCGTCGTATTGAAGTTTGTGTTCATTGCTCTCTAACTAATAACAAGTAATTTGGCCGACAGGATAAATAAATAATCTACGGGAACTAATCCATATTCTGCTCTCAAGGTTTTCATGACAGTATATTACTAGCTGAATATTGTCAGCAATAAATATACAAATGCCAAAACCTTCGGTGAAAAAACAAAAAATGAACCCGGATTCTTTTTAGACGTGAAATACTAAACTACGTTTCATCAATAACTTAACCTATCTTGAACGTAAATCCTCAGGGGTTAAATTAAATTTAAAAAAGAAATCAATAAATTGTCTACTTTTCAAATTAGTATTTCTAGGGCAGCATCAAAACACTTTATGTAGGGTAAAGTTTTGAGCCTCAGGCATTTTGGTAAAATGAATAGAAGCATAGTCACTCCAGACACGTTCGTAATTACTATTAGAATCAACCAGGTCTTTTCGAAGTCTCCGCAATCTCATAAGATTGACACCCAAACACTCTGAAATGATCGTATTGGTGCTTCCGGAAATTCCATATTTCTTGCTAAATGAATTGCAGCATAGTGATCTTTTCTCACAGACGGTGCACAGTTGACTCTTTTATGTGGTTTAATCGACAAAATCAAAAGCAAACAACGTCTATGGTCAAATGGGTGTCTGCTAAAAGATATTATATGTGGCAACAGGACTCTTCGATATGTCACACAAGCAGTAATAACAACCATGGCTATCAGACAATTGCAGCAATCACATCGCCCCTTACATTTGGCTACCTAACCACCCAGACTGCAACCCCCTTAATTATTAGTTGTGACGCAGTATGGAACGAGTGGCCAACCAAGCTTCTTGTAACACAAAAGGTGAACTGAAGGCAAAGATTATATCATTCATAAAATTAAACAAGATGACCATCCAGAAGAGATGAAAAAGGGTCCGAAGTTGTTTAAAGGCCGACGTTAAAGAAAGGTTTTTAAATAAATTTGCGCTTAGTAATTTACGATATAATGTGTGTATTTTTGGTAAATATATCGGTTAAAATGACATGCCATCCTTATTTTCATTTTTGCGGAAATTAAATGAAATTTTGTTCATCGCAAATGTATATATATATTAGGCCCTTGAATAAGTCTTCGCAGGTTTTTCAATAACTGACTGTGCTTCTGAGATTTCGTCCTGGGTGAAAGCTGGCATTGATGCCGTCATACCTACTAGGAAGTTTCGTCTCAAACCTCATTCCTCCCCTTGGTTCTTTCCTGCCTGTTCGGCCGCCATTGCCCACAGGAATCATTACTTTCGACTACTTCGGAGACAGTCATTAGACCACAACAGGCGGCTATTCACGTCCGCTCGTAATGAGTGCAAGAGAATCCTGAATGACGCCAAGCGGTTGTTTGCTGAGAGAAGGAGGCAGCGCATAGCTGACCGCAAGTTCGGCTCCAAAGACTATTGGCGGATATGCAAACGGTTGCTGAACAATAACAAATACTCTTTCCCTCCTTTAATCAATGAATCTGAGATTCTCACATCATCAGCGGACAAGTCTGAGTGCTTTGCTCGCAGATTCTTATACAACTCTACATTTGACTCATCTAGAGTACACCCACCCGATTTCCCTATTAGAACTGAGGCTACACTGTACGATATAAACATTACCCCGACAATAGTATCCCGTATAATATCAAAACTTAACCCCCAAAAAGCGAGCAGTGGTGACTCCAAGTAATCCAAGTAATTGTCCTTAAGAAATGTTCCTTTGTCCGCTTTAAACTCTATAACTACTGCCTCTCTGCTTCCTGTTTTTCTGCATGCTGGAAGTTCTCTTCTGTCTTTCCTGTGTTCAAGAACTCTGGTGAACCCTCCGACCCATCCAACTATCGCCCTATCAGCCTTCTAACAATTTACGGGAAGGTTTTCTAGGCCATTATTAATGCTGAAATAGTTCAGCATCTTACTGCTCATAAAGTCTTTTCCGACAGGCAGTATAGTTTCCGCTTTTCCAGGCCCACGGCCGATATGCTAACGTCCATTACGGAGTACATGCTCCAGGCCCCCGATGAGTCCGGCGAGCCTCGTGCTGTGGCTCTAGACATCTCTAAGGCTTTTGACAGGGTTTGGCACGCTGGCCTTTGATGCAAACTACGGGGTTACGGTATTACCGGACGATTGCTTGATCTAATTCAATCTTTCCTACATAACCGCATAATGAAGTTTTTCTGAATGGGCATGCCTCTACATCCTTTTGTACAAAAGCTGGTGTCTCTCAGGGCTCTATCCTAGGCCCAACGCTCTTCCTTATTTTCATCAACGACCTCTCAGATGAGATCAAGTGCCAAGTAGGCATCTACGCAGATGACACCACAGTTTACTCCCGCATCAGAAAGAATCGTTGCTGATCTTGAAAGGGATCTACACACTGTGGTGAATAGGGGTAAGAATTGGCTTGTAAATTTCAATGCGTCTAAGACCAAGCTGCTGCCTGTCAATCATCACAGGCAACCTCTTCTGCCTCACATAAGCATGGATCAGACAAGTTTCCCCTAGAGCTATACTTTGCGCCTCCTCGGCCTTACCCTCTCTTCTGATCTCAAGTGGAACCACTACATTGAGTCAATAGCTAAATCCACTGCTTGGAGGGTTGGGTCACTGTGTCGGGCCAGGATGTTTTTAGAAGTAGTAATATTTTTATCCAAAAAATGATTTGAGAAGAAGAATATAGCTTTCATTAACGTCTAAGTAAAAGATTAATAGTACGTTAATTAGAATAGGCTTAGAGATATGCCAGATTTCCTAAATTCAGAATTAGAGAGAACTTCCAAGAAGCAGAAAAGTAACAGTCAGCGAAGTATTTGTTTGAAAATCTGGTGAGAAAAGCAGTTCTGGAGATATTTTAAGAACAATTGCAGGATTATTTTAGAATCTGCAAACCTTTGCTTAAAATAGAAATGGGGGTCTATGTCAAACACGGACCCCCATAACGCAGAACACTCAGCTTCTGAAACAAAAATTACAACCCGACTAGAATATTTATTAATTATTATTATTTATATTTACTTAGATATTTACTTGCCATAATTAGTAATGTGCATATTTAGAAAGAAGTTGCCAATGTAAAATTCAATAATTGAACAAGTAAATTTTCTTACAGTAGAGAAGGACTGGAAACTTAGAATTACAGTCAACGGGTTTAGTCTGTCGGTTACTGTGATTGATGCCAGTATCTTAATCTTGTTTGAGGCAAAGTCAGACCCGATTTCATGAAAACTCTTCACCACCCTGCTTGATTGATAGCTACAAAGTGTTGTGCAAGTAAGTGATAGTCTTCAATTTATTTCGATGGTTGTGTTTATGGACTGGTTCATGTGCGTCAGGTATAGATATCCTTATCAGTCTATTGTAATTTCCATTCTACGTAAAATGAACTGATCAAAACGTCTACCTCGATCTGATTTACAGACTCGTTCTAAAATATGCAAACTCTCAAAGGTAAGAAAAATCCAGATTTTTCTGAATCAAATATAATTTTCTTTTGTTTTGTAGGAGATTATGCTGGGAAATGGGATGGTAATGACAGCATTAATATAACCTTTTGTTTATTACGAAATAAATACTGAAATGTATTCAATAAATTCAAAACGAAGCTGCTAATTATTACAGACAAATGCTCCTGCCCCACATTAGCATGGATCAGGCTAGTTTGCCTGAAAGTAAAACACTGCGCTTACTCGGGTTAACTCTTACATCAGACCTCAATAGGAATGACGATATAGAATCGATAGCTAAATCCACTGCTAAGATGGCAGGTTCTCTGTACAGGGCCAGGAATTTTTTCTCGTCTGAAACAATCCAGCATATACAAATCTACCATCATTGAGTGCATATACAAATCTACCATCATGGAGTGTATTGCGTACTGCTACCATATCTGGTAGGATGCTCCTGCTATCTACCTAGGTGTTCTGGAAAAAATCCAACGGAGAATCTGTAATGTGATCGATCACGAATTGGCAGCTAGAATAGAGTCACTTTCTCACCGACGCAATGTAGCTTTCCTATGTCTCTTCTATAAATAGTTTAACAGCTTCTGCTCCCATGAACTTAGCTCACTTGTACCCACTATGTATGAATTTACTCGAGACACAAGATTAGCAACTAGGTACCATCCATTTATTGTGAAACCAATAAATTGTAAATGTAAATTCTACTCCGTCAGCTTCTTTTCTCGTACATCCCGCCTGTAAAATTCTCTTCTATTTACTTGCTTTCTCGACAACTACGATCTTCAAGAATTCAAATGTAAAGTCAATAGTCATCTCTTATCTCACTAAGTTTCATCCTCTCTCTCATGCTCCATTTTCGATCCACCCAACTCTCATCAATATTCTCACCCTTCCCTTACCCTCTTCCTAACACCCCGTGTATCCTGTCACTCTTTCTCATAATTTTTCTTCTATGTAACGCCCTGCTAAACAGTGGCAGTAAAATGCCTTGCTTGGGGTGATATGATTATAAAAAATGAATACCGAATTGTATTCATTGACTGAACAGTCAGTGATTCGAATTACAATTTTCTTTGGTTCCTGACCCTCATGTTGAGAACAGATTATAGCATCCTTTCTGTTCATCTCAAATGATAATTTTAATATTATTATAAGAAAAGAAATGATATGTTTTGAAATTAGCGGAGTCGTTCTAAAGTATGTAGAAATTTATAGAATTTTTCTCTTAAAGATTTTTTTTCAGAAAATGTATTTTCAAGATTATTCTTAAAGTACTTCTTAGTATTTTTATTTTAATAATTATAATGCCGATCCAAGTGAATAAAGCGACTGAAATGCAAAAGGTTATATATTATGAAAGAATTAGTAATATAAACATTAGTAGGGAGCGTAAAGAGAAGTTTAGTGCATTTAGTTATGATTCCATCTCAAGTAATTCCACACAAAAATAACCAGTTGCCGACTTGGCAATTTTTAATATTAATAGTTATTACTGTGTACGTATAATACACACTGCAACCTCGAAAACAAAAAGGCATATTAGAATTATTAGTATTTTTCAGAACAGTAATCGTAATAGGGAAATAGCCATTCAAAAGCTAAGTAAAGTATTAAGAAACCTGAAATTTATTTATTCAGAAAGATTTTACTAAAGTGTGACGTGTTTTCAGTTTTCCTATATGTAAGTTAATAGATTGATGGGCTTCTAACATGATGCAGAAGAGATTTAAAGAAACAAAAATCTACTTTTACAAAAGGTAAATGAGAATTCGATGGATTGAACATATGAGAAACAAAGACGTTTTGGAGAGAAATCAAACAAAATGGACACGTAATAGGCAACTGAAATTATAAAAAGGATAATATGCTTGGCACATTTGACACTTATAGGATTTTTTGCAGGCGTGAAGGGCAGATCTACGAAACACATAACCTACCAAGCGAGCTGTTGTATGTAAAGGATAGAGCAGGAATTAGAACATATAACGAATTCACTATGTATTAAGAACTACAACTTACATGACATTGTAGGCAGTCGCAATAAAGAATTGTAATAATTAATAATTAATAAATAATTAAATAACTTATAATCATTAAATAATTAATAAAATGTTCACAGAATGTTACACAATGGCAAATGAAAGAAAGGGAAGCAAGCTTGACAAAGAATAGATATTAATAACACAATCATTAAAAAATAATTGGAATAATTAAGTATTAATACATAATTAATAAATAGATAATTAATAATTATTAAATAATTATTAAATAATTATTAAATAATTAATAAAATGTTCACAAAATGTTACACAATGCCAAAAGAAAGAAAGAAAAGAAATCTTGACAAAGAATAGATATTAATAACACAATCATTTAAAAATTGTAATAATTTATAAATAATTAATAAAAATAAATAAATAATAATAATTAAATAATTAATAAATAATTAATAAATATTCACAGAATGTTACACACGGCAAATGAAAGAAAGAGCAGAAACCTTGACGAAGAGTAGTTATTAATATCACAATCATGAATAAATAATTGTAATAATTAATAAATAATTAATAAAAAATTAATAAATAATTAAATGTTTAACAATTATTAAATAATTAATAAATAATGTGTAAAATGTTGACATATTATTACAAGATGGCAAATGAAAGAAAGTGAAGAAACCTTGACGAAGAGTAGGTATTAATATCACAATCATTGAGAGAATTATAAGGTATAGTAAATCATCTCAATAGGGAGGCATGAAACTAGATTCATATAATAAAGAGAAATAAATGAAAAATAATATTGATTTGTAAACATAAGGAGAATATTAGAAAAATAACGATTGAAGCACTGGAGGTCTAAGAATACATTTTTATAGCAAAGGGTCCCATTAAAAAGAAATCAGGGAAATGAAAGTAAGTGTTGTGCACCGATAGATTTAAAAGCCTTTTATAGGAATATAGATATAATAAACGCTATCTGCCAGCAATGTTAATACATAGAGTGCATAATGAATATGCGATATCAGTTTTGACATAAGAATGTAAGGTAGGGAAAATAAAAAGAAAGGATGCTGAGAAAAGCCTCATAAAAGCAATAGAAACGCAGTTCTAGGGATAACACAAAGAACAGAAAGAGGATACCACAAATCAAGGGATAGGCAATTTAAGACATGTAGAATTGATTAGATGGCAAAAATGGAATAGGTCGGAGCAAGAATAAGCCATTAAGGATTGAGTAAAAAGTGGAAGGATAGAAATCACATATGAAAAAAAAAAAGATAAATAAAAGAAACGGTAAGATGAAAGAAAGGGCTTTTTAGCCCAGACATGATATATATTATCATAAGCCTGGGAATACCGCTTAAGATGGAAAAAGTTTTTCATCACTTCTGTTAACCTCTAAAGCCAATGAAAAGCAGCCTTTGCTTTAGAGAAAGATATTGTAGTAGAATAGAAGTAAAACTGTATTTCACCCTCAATATATAAGCGAAGTTAATACCGTCAAACATAAACACACATAAAACAAACTGATGCATGTAAGAGATACTAGGCAAAATAAAGTTAGAATATCGTTTGCAAACAGATTGTAGTACAGGCTTGCCACTATCCTTTATGAGGATTTCTATTTGCGTAGCTAGTGTACTGTCCCTAAAGGCAACTAACCTCGAAGGAAATGACTGAAATAGTGCATTAGACGAAGTACTTTTTCATTATCAAATACGCCACGCGTGTGTGTGTTTTAAAATAATAAACGTGCTTTCAGTTATTCGGTAACTCATGACCCATATTTAAACAAAGATTTTATCGATTTGGCCAAAACGTTACTCAGAACAATAAAAGACAACATTTGGAAGACATTTCTTCTATTCGATAAAAGTTTTCTATTCAAAGATTTTATTCATGCTTTTCACTCGAATATGGCGTCATATTTGAAATCCCTATAGACGGAAGATGATGAAGCGCAGTTTTGTTAGCTTGCTACAATTTTATTTTTGTTGAATTATATATATATATATATATATATATTCTGATTCTTTAGATCAAATAATATATTTTCATTTTCAAGTCGGTAGAACTTTTTGCCATAAACACAACGCATTAATATCAATCTAAATATTTACGTATGTGCGCGTCTAAAGGCTTCGCATCGAGGCGCCAAATTATAGCCAATGTTGACCATCATAATATCCGAAAACGTAAGAACAACTCGAAATGATGATGAGGAAAGAGATAGGTGTATTGATGCATCGAAATATTATTAAGAGTATATTAGTATGGCATGAGGCTTGAGAGAGTTCTTGCAAAACTTCCCCGTTCAGCGAACCAAGTGGCCATGAAAAAGATATCTATTATTTTCCGATTCTAACTTGCGAATTACCATTTAAATTAACGATAAATAAACGCTGTTGTACAAGATTCCAGTATATGATTAAAATACCACAAATGTTAAATATGTAAATGATTGGGAATCGTTGCAATCGTCCCAATCGCTTATTGTGGCTGTAGGTTGCTGTACAACTGAGAAACTGACCAGTTTGCTCCGCAAGTATCAGTTTCATTAATTCATATATAGCGTGTCAGTAGTTTCTGCAGTTCTACTCAGTCTCTACGTCAACCATAGATTCATATAATTTCATTCGGCAGTATAATTCCTGCTTATGTTAGAAATATTGACAGTAATGTATGTAGTAATGTAATCTATTATGTAGTCCCATGATTTGTTACACATATTGCAGATATATACAGTACTGTGCAAAAGTATTAGGATAATAACTATTTTATCTTTTATGAGGCATCAAAATATAGTTTCAAATCTCCCCAATCTTAACATTTTTGCACACTACCGGTAGTGTGCAAAAGTATTAGGACAGGAGTAATTTCCCTAAAAACCTCACTGAAATTCAAATACAGGGTGAAAAGCTAAACCGTTGTAAGAATTATTTAACTAAAAAGACGAGAAATGAAGGATTCAGAATTTGAATTGGCCCCCACAAAGCCCTGATCTCAATCTTATTGAACATCTATGAGATATTTTGATAAAAAAATGATAAATCTAATGTTACTTTACAAGACACACTTTGGGAACAAATACAAGCTGCTTGGCAGTAGATACCATTAGACACATTGAAGAAGCTTGTGATGTCAATGCCTGACAGAATGAAGGCTGTAATCAAAGCGAAAGTCTATTATACTTAATATTAAAATATGTTTTCTTGTTAAAGCATTCGTTGAGTAAATCAAATAAAATTACTTTAATGAAATTGTATATTTTCTGTTAATATGCCTCATAAAAGACAAAATAGTTATTGTCCTAATACTTTTACACAGTACTCTGAATGTTTATAATAATATTTTTGACGATATATATTTTTAATTTGAGATAGATAATATTACATTTATCTATATTTAGTATCGCTATCACCTCGAGAATGGTAGGCTTGTATATGACGATGAACTGGACGCTACATCGAGGCTTCTAATCTAGACATCCAATTTTAGAAAGTCTAGTTACAACAGAGGGAACATAAAAGTATTTATTTACACTATTTACATTGTTCAGGTTATTTCCCTCATTTTTATTACCATATTGTCATATAAACGACGTTTCGTCTCTTGAGCGCCCCGTTCATATTCAGGTGATTAGAGTTTTCAACTGAACACTTTATCTTACTTTTATAGCTTCTACTCAAGTCTCAACGTTGTTTTCCGACAGAACGTAAAGATAAAAAATATGTTAGTATCAATTCTCCTTATAAGTGCAGATATTTAATAGGCCGAAACTGATAGAATATAAATCTACAAGATAAAATTAATTAAATGCAGAAATGTAAAACGTAAGATGATGCATTCAAGAAAATCATGACGTACATTTTGATTGAAGTATATTTTATTCAAATACTGGTTTTTAATTTAATGATAAACGCAACTTCTTATTTTTTAAGATAAGAGTAACTTATTAAAATATAGATACTTATTCGTTTTAAAAACATTTCAAATCTATCTACATTGGTTGAAGATGCTTTTGATAAAAATTTGGTCGTCTAGTTTAAACTTGTCTACGGCTATATCATGTTGAATACACCGGTTCCCGTCCGATCACCGAAGTTAAACAACATTGAGCCTGGTCAGTACTTAAATGGGTGACCATTTGGGAATACCAGGTGCTGTAAACGTAAGGACTAAGAATGGTCCAGCGGTTCTCCAGGTTTGGTGTTTGGGTGCAGGGCTAACAACCCTGCCCCGTAAAAACAGTTTCTTACAGAAACAACAACAAAAGGTTGCTGCCCTATAAACCATCTGATGGATACACGATGATGATTTTAGTCTTATTCTATATGTTCTGTTTCTTTCAGGCTTAGGCGATGATGGTCCTATACATTTTCCTGTCCCGTGCTGCTTATAATATACTTTGTCTTCCTGTTTCTCCCAAACCAGTTTCTATCTATTTTTTGAGTCCTTCACGTATCTCTCACCCTGTTCCCCTCAGTTCAATCTTTCTGTCTACCCGACCTGCTAGTATCATATTCTCCAAGCTCTTTTTCCCCATTACGTGTCCCAGAAATGTCAGCTGTATTTTCCTGATGTTAAATGTTAGTATACTCTTTGTTTCATTATCTTCAAAACCTCGTCATTGCTCATATATATGGTCCTTGGCATCCTCAGTATCCTTCTGCAGCACCATATTTCTGTTACTTCAAGTATTTCCTTCATCAAGCATTCCCTGTCATATAAGAGGACAAATATTTCATAACAATATTGTATTCCTTTCTTTTTTTCCAAATAAATGTTTCTGTCTATTAAATCACAAAGATTAAATAATTATTAATTTCACTTAGGGTTGGGGACCCTTTATATTAGTTTTTTCGTTTCAATTAAACTATAAACTTACAAATTTGCACAATATTAAGTTCGAATGCTGAAAAATATATTCCGCAAAATGCAATGAATTTAAGCTAAATAATCAGTTTACACGAACGACAAAGATTTAAAGACATTGTTTATCCTTTTGTTCATAACATTTCCCGGTACCGACATAAGAGTCGTTGAGTTTAAGATAAATGAAAGAAAGATAAGGAAAGGGAAAAGAAGAATGTGTGTGAAAGAAGGTGAGTGATATAGCGAAGGATAAGTTGTTCATTTTCTAAGCATCGCTTAGATGTGGCACAAGGTTGAAAGTATGAGCTACCCAGTGAGGGTCAAACTCACTACTCAGTTGTAATAGGTTCTAGCAAGACAAGTTTGTTAAACATTACACCACGCCGAGGTGTCCTAGCGAAGCACACACACACACACACACACACACACACACACACACACACACACACACACACATATATATATATATATATATATATATATATTAAAAACAAGTAATTTATTATTAGCCTCAAAGGCCATTTCGTCCAAAATCTCATCAAGAGAAAAATGAATTAAACGAAAAGAACCGTTAAGAGAAAAATGAAGAGCAAAAAATTAGAGAAACATATATATTCGTCGTCCATATACAAGCCTGTTTCGCTGTATCACAGCTCATCAGAATGGCTAGACATTCACTTGCTTCTGGCCGGGATCGAATCTCGACTGACCTGGGATTAGTCGGAATCGCTTACCCCTAAGCCATAGGTTCATGGAATCAGAGAAGGCAAAAATACAGGATAGCAGCGGATAACATATTTCAAGGGCCTGAGCAGGTGAATGACAGAACGGTGGTTGCGTGGTTTTACAGGAGAAAGTGTGCTCAGAGCTACCAGGAATAGGCAGACGTGGATGGCCATGATCACCAACGTCCTGAAAGAACAAAGCACATAGAAGAAGAAGAAGAAGAAGAAGAAGAAGAAGAAGAAGAAGAAGAAGAAGAAGAATATATAAGCGGTGTATTCACACGCCTGTCACCGAAATAACTCAAATTATTGCTGAAGATTTATATACATATATAGCGAGTGAAGTGAAATTCATGTGTAAATAATTAGTGAGGGACATCTAAAATTAAATATCGTCTATCAAATTCAGAAACTTTACACATTCTGCTGCTGGCAATGAGAAGGTTTCCGTAACGATATAGAGACTGATTCCAAAATCTATCTATCTATCTATCTATCTATCTATCTATCTATCTATCTATCTAGATAGATAGATAGATAGATAGATAGATAGATAGATAGATAGATAGATAGATAATCATGAAGCTATCTTGTAAAGTCGTCGGTCTTATTGGAATGATTTCGACGTTAAATTTCCGCCATTCTCATTAACTATGATTATACATTTATTTTGCGAGTCTACTCGCTCATACATTTGCTGATAGATTTAATTAAATTTGAGATCTCTAGAACTATGAAATATAGTTTTTAGAACAGTATTTGGAAGCGATATTCGAAATAATTTCTATTTAATTCATTTTTATTTTGTTTGAAAATGAGAATAAAAATTTTCTCCTATCTAAAGAAGTCTTGGACAATAACCGTTTAGATATTCCTAAATGTATGTTTTTAACCATCAATATTTTCTGTTTTCCTTGTTATTTTCATTATATAAATGCAAGTTCAGCTAATAAATGAATGTTTGTTGATTTGAAAAATACAGTTTCTTATATTACATGGATGGCATTTTAAAATGTCACTTGTCAGTTCGTAACATGAAACGAAACCTAGAATAGCATAAGTTAAATTCAATATTGTATCTATTCTATGAATAATCTATCAATCGAAGATTTTATTGAATGATAAGTTGTGCCATCTCTGAGTCTGACTGATCTTAAAAGAGTGATAATACCGATGCTTATGGCATAACATATATAGGCCTGCGTAAAATCTTTATGATGCAAGTATTCATTTAAACTTATTTATAAATGGAACTTTGTTTGTGTGTGTGTGTCTGTGTGTCCGTTACCTATAGACTCCGAAACGGCTAAACTGATTTTCTTGAAAATTTACGCAGTTGAACTATAAGCGTCTGCAAGTGTTCTTAACTAGGTTTTGTGTCGAGGTACCGCCGATAAATATCGAAAATCGATAATCGAAAAAATCGGGTTATAGAAGGAGTGCTCCGATTTTAATCAAATTTGATACACTCATAGACAAAGACGTAAGAAACGATATTCACAAGTTTCAAGGTTGCAGTTCTTACAATAGTGCAGAAAATTAATAATATATATATATGTATAAATGGCAAGATGTGTGTCTGTTTATCTGTCTGTATGTCCTTTATACAAATCCACAATTTTTATCCGATTCTCATCAAACTTCACACAAATATTCTTTAGGCTGAGT
Source organism: Ascarosepion bandense (assembly GCA_037127315.1). Lineage (NCBI taxonomy): Eukaryota > Metazoa > Mollusca > Cephalopoda > Sepiida > Sepiidae > Ascarosepion > Ascarosepion bandense. The sequence goes on along the minus strand of JBBBDQ010000675.1, from coordinate 1,056,910 downwards.
CTGAGCTCCAGTACCATAGACTAGTTTTAAAACTTTCATTACACCCGAGCAACGCCGAACTATACTGCTAGTAAAAGAATAAATGAATGAACGGGAGTAGGAGATATATTCATCAGCAGGTTGTCTAAAATTAAAAGAGGATAGACATAAAAGTGATAAAATACAATTTTTCTCCTTAGTTTTTTTTATTTTTTATTTTTAAAAATTTCTAAAAAATTATCTTTTTTCCCATTAACCTGTAGTAGCCCGTTTCGTTAGCGTAAATTAATTTTTCCCCTGTAAAATTAGAAATGTCGAAGCTTACGTTTCCGATTTCTAGTCAGCCCGGAAACAAATTTCTTCTTGGTAATTCAATCAAACACCAACCGTTCTCAATATCATCTACAAATAGTTTTTTCTCACTGCTTGTTGAATACTTGCTGACAATGCCCGTTGTCTACATATTACATCGTTATCAACATTTTTCACAGATACGAACAGTTTCTTAGAATTTGAACTTTTGTGTGCTTTTCTGGTGGTTCTAAACTTCTTATCCCAACCGTAATTGCATTGTCTAGTTAGTAATGATGAGCCGCCGTCTTCTGATATGCCTTTGACGCATATATAAGAAGCGGACATTTTTAATTACTGACTGACTGTTAAATTAACCTAAATTAAATAACACTTTTCTTTGGGTCAAATCATTTTGAAGTATTTTCTTGCTGAATGCTAACTTTTTTCTGTTCTTTGTCTCATTAGTAACTAACAGACTTCTATTAAGTTCAAAATTATATTCAATTAAGCACTACTTAGAAATACTTAGTTCACAACTGCTTGTTATATACCAATTTCAAATTTTCACTTTTATCTACTCATTATTCTTCTAATCTTGTTCTTTACATAATGTGCGAACTTTAAGTTGTAATACGCTAATTGAAATATAGAACAAAACTAGTTCAAAACTAATGGAAGTTGAAGATGTCCACACATCACCGAGCTCTCCTTGATTCCTGGATTCCTTCTTTAGCCATTATTATTATTATTATTATTATTATTATTATTATTATTATCCAAGGAAAAATTCTGCTGCCTTGATTTTCTGGTAGATTCTAGGTGTTCTATCGGAGTAATACACCTGTATTTTATTTTCTTGATATCTCTTCGTTAAGTGCACAGGAGTTATTTTCATTCTGGGTTAGTGTTATCCGCTTGATTTGAGTATCTTAGAGTAAATTTTAATATATATATATATATAATATATATATATATATATATATATATATATATATATATATCCCATCAGCAGGTGTATACAATATGAATATCCAAAATGCCATTATTTGGATATCAAGTGGAAAACGCTAACGTTTCTATGAGCGGATATTCTGGCGTCTTGAAGAACTGTAGAATTAAAACTGTACTTATTCTCAGTTAATAAGAATAGTCTTCATACATATTTTCATCTTCCAATATAAGTTTCATGGTAACATCATCCATTATAACGGTTTGAACTCTTCTTACAACTATATATAATTCCCCTCACAAGAGGTGGCAGATCAGAGTGAGAGATCAGAAAGTGAGAGACCCGCAGGGGATTAGCATAAATAGATCAGCGGAGAGCGATATGCAGAGATAGCCAAGTTGCTACCGCACGATTATTGTGAGTGCCAGTTATAGTATTACTTCCTAACCTGTATTTATTCGTTCTACTGACAGAGTAACAATTATTTATATTTTGCTGTGTTTATAATATATATTCTTATTTCCTATTTTAGTTGTTGTTATATTATTTCTTGCTGGACTTCTTAACCGGGTCCACGACAATAAGAAACCATGATTATACGTACTTCAAACAGTAAATGTAAAGCCAATTATGCCAAAATAAAAGTTGATCCCAGGTTCTCTATCTGCTACACTGATATAATGGTCTATATCCAAACTTTCCAGAAGGTGTAATCCAACTTCAAAATGTCAAACCTGATGTATGTATCTGAAACTGGTCTTAATCAATGCTAACTTCACAATTCCTGGCTATTAACAACCTTTCATAATTCAAACACTTTTAAATTGTCGTGATCATTGACTCGATAACTATATCAACGCCGATTTGCCATGAGGCAGTAAACCTAAATAGATTTCCCATTTCCAAAAATGTAGTTTCGCGTGGTCTTCGTTAACATTGTTATTAGTTTTTACAGTCGTCTATCGCGATCAGGTTGATGGGATTGTAATGTATGATAAAATAACTTAGGTGATTGATACTATTGGCTCCAATCGCTCCTCAGGTAGTCTTAGTATATATATATATATATATATGTGTAAGTACATTCTTTAATATTCAGCAGGAAGAGTGGTTACTTTACTCAAACACAACCGATGAAGTAGGAAGAAAAACTTATTACCTGTAGCAATGAATTATTACACAAACACTAATAAACCTTATTTTCACCTTCCGTTCTGAGCAATTCTCTAATGAATTATTGACTGACCACTCACTAGCTTATGTCAAGAATTTAACCAAATGAAGACATTCTCTGATATTCTAATTCATAGAACAGTCATTTGATTCAACGAGACACCAGATGATAAAAATAAAACTGGGAAAGCTGCAGTGCTTACAATGGCAAATCTCATCTATTTTCAGTCTTTGAGAATAGAGCTTCTAGAAATGTCTGTTGTAGAATCACTTCTACATGCATGTACATACTTATATACATCTCTCCATATACGCCCATAGTTATACATTAGTACCGTACATGAAACCTCTTTTTCCCGCGCTTCATTCAGAAATATATAAGCTGATGTTCACACGTGTGGAGACCAGTTGGAATCTGTCTTTCAGAGCTAACAGTCCGAATGCCGTTAGTTCCTTTCCAACACACATACTGCGCTAATGGCGTTTAGCAGTTAGTTACACCAAAAATATTTCTCTCACTCTTGCAAGAATACATCACTACATATATAATTATATTCAACTACTGATTAGTACGAATATCGTATTTCCTTTTTTCAGGAACTCTTCCAGTATGAACATTGATGCATTTTCCTCAACATTCAAGAGAGAACTTTCTCCACTAAATCTTGCATGCACAAAATAATCAATCCTGTAACTATGTTCAATACATTGTTATTATTCTTGTTATATTGTTCTCTGAGTTATTTTTATTATTAATGTGGTGGATTGGACATCCAGTCTACTTTATAATGGTGACTCTAATTTCAAATTACTATCACGTTATCCAGTCCACAACACTGTCAATGTATTCTGTCTGGCATGTTTATTCTTAATCCACTCAAAATATATCAGCAAAAAGACGAATAAATAGCCTTGCTTCAAACCGGAACTATCGCTGAGAGACGATGAAGTAAGGACTGATACAAACTTTATAATAAGGAACGGTTTAATAGAGACCTTGCCACATTGAGAAGTAACGGATATAAATGCAAGAGTTTTCTAGAAAATTAAATGAGCAAATAAGGGCTGTCGATCAAAGCAGACGTTGAATAGAATGACCTCAAACGTAGAAGCAAACCGTCACTGCCTACTATTATAAATATCCTTTGGATTATATAATACGCCTTAATTCTGATGTTTTAGTATATTTGACGCGTAAATTATCTTCCAATTCTATTTTTAAATTGGTATATTTGGGCATATTTTCCAGATTTTCTTCTTAGAACAGATACTTTAATGTGTGATTTGCATATAAAATCCGAATATAATTTCTGCTGTAATCTCAAGACTGCCTTCCCACAATGAATATGGACCATGGTATCCCTATAATAGTAAAAATATGCTCCTGAATTAACACATATTACTCTAAAATCTACAATGATGGCTATTTCTATTTTGTCAGAATACTAGAGACCCTAATCTGCTATGAATTGTTGAACTATCTCACCTCGGAAAGTATTCTTTCAAACATGCGGATTTTGCTTCTCTGGGTTAACTGTTGATTTATTTGCGATTCCTTTTTAAAGAGTCTATCAAGATTTAATTCCAAATAATGAAGTAGCGGATGTTGTTATTTCGAAGGCATTTAATAGGGTCAGGCATGAGTTGAAAGGTTTTGGTATTTTCGGATAGATGTTTAATTTCAGTCAATATTTTGTATGAACTCGCGACATGCATGATGTACTGAAGAGCCACTTTTTAGGTCTTTTTTTTATTGATGTAGGCGTACCTTTAAGACTATATCAGTGATCTGACATTATTTCTAATTTTCATCAACGACTTTTAACTTATCTATTCTAAAGATCCAACTATGTAATCCTGTCTTTTTTCTGATCTGCTTTGTTTGCTTAGGTCAAATTGCCAGCTGATTTAGAAAAAATGATCGACAATCTGTTGTTTACTGCGACAAGACATGTTTTTAATAATTATAGCGTCTCCAAAATTAAATTGCTTTCTATTAACCGACTTAAAAGACCTAGCGTTTCTTGCTGACATGTATTGGAAAAATTGGATGGATTTCTAGGAACTTTGGTTCATTGTGTCCGGCTAGACTGATTTGGACACCACAACATGTCATAGCTAAACTTATTTATAAATGGAACTTTGTCCGTGTCTGTGTGTGTGTCTGTATGTGTATCCGTTACCTATACACTCCGAAACGGCTGAATCGATTTTCTTAAAAATTCACACAGTTGTACAACAAGTGTCTGCGAGTGTTCTTAGCTAGGGTTTGTGTTGAGGTACCCCCGTTAAATATTGATAATCGATAATCGAAAAAATCGGGTTATAGAAGGAGTGTTCCGATTCTAATCAAATTTGATAAACTCATAGACAAAGATATAAGAAACGATATTCACAAGTTTCAAAGTTGCAGTTCTTACAATAGTGCAGAAAATTTTATATCGATACCAGGAAATCAAAACTTGACTTACAACCATTCATTTTTCTTTCAGTCTACTGTTTCGCTTTAACTGGAAACAACTATTGATTTTAGTCTTTCGTGCCAATGTCCAAAGTGTCTGAGCTCCAGGAAGATGGATTAGTTTTAAAGCTTTCATTACACCCGAGGAACGCCGGGCTATACTGCTAGATCGATGCATTAAATATTGCTGTCACATCTGGCCTAGTGCTTCTGCTAAACAATGACCATGCGCTACCTTAGTTATCTTCTATCGTGGTAACAAATTATGTGATATCACTATCAGAGAGCAGGGATTTTTCTAGATTCATCAAAACCTTTGACTAAAAGAATTATGTTGGTTAAATATAATCTCTGTGTTTGTTCGTTAACACAGAGTTATCTACATTCTTGAGAAAGTTACTTCAGCCATTATAAAAAGGAAAATAGTTTCTCAAACTATGGACGTGGTGGTCAGTTGTATATCTTGGTTTTAACAAAATGAGTTAATGCTGACCCTCTTGCAATATTTTCCTGTTACGAGCAAACACTTTTAACAACAGTTGTATATTTCCTCAACATAAAAAAAACCTACTCACTGAAAAACGCTGACTTGCTACCTCTTATTGCACACATAATTGATGAATCATACGATTCTTAGTTATTCATTAGAGCAACCGCTAAATTATATTAAAGAATGTTGTCTAGGTGTGACATAGATTGTTATTTGAAAGAGCCTTTGCAATTATCAAGTCCTTATAAAGAATATCAATGGAAGGCTTGGTTAATACCAAGTCTTCCAAAACTCTTGATATCGATGCAAGTCTAGCCAAAAACTATCTCTGTGGTGTTATTCTCATTCTTTTTTTAAATTAACCATCTATCTGAGAATATTCTCAGATATTTAGTAAATATTTGCGCAGTTGATAGCATATTTTATTTAACGCACATCCAACTTTCTCGTAGTTGGTCTCTCCTCAAAACTGGCTACAGTGGCACAATGAGAGAAAAACTGATTTGCAGTATTTAATACCTTCAAAACGGAGTATCACAAAACACAGGTTGATGATTTCTACTCATAAAGAAAGATTGTGCTCCAAAGAAAGATCATGAGTTTGAATTTGTATTAAGACTGAAACTTACCGGAGACATGAAGCAAAACTTATATATACGATACATTATCAAGGATTCTTGTACCTCTCCCAAATTATTTGAGTTAATCTAATTTGCTCAATGTTTGCAATAGTCAGAACGTAGGAAACATAGGAAGATTTGGATACAGTGTTAAAAGCATTAGATTCGAAGAAGATAGCCTCACTGAAAGAACACTGCATGGATTCCTAGAGAGCTTATTAAACGAACGTTTTAAGATATGACTAACTTTTAATTGTTGGAAGACATTAAGTATCATTCTCACCAAGAGAAGAAAACTGAAATTAGCTATGATTTGTAAATGTTAACACCAAAAATTTGGCAGAATTGTACATAAATATAAGAATTATTTTAACAGATTACAGAAAATGTAAATCCAAAATTGGAAGCTGCATTGGAACAGCAACAGATTCATTTTAAAAGGTATACACAATATCAAGAGTGAAAAACAATTGCGTTAAAAACAAAGAAAAGCGTTTCGAATTATTATGGAATAACAATCCTCTTATGGCTGTCGATACTTAAAAATTTCGGTGGAGAAAAAGAGGATGGATGAGCCATCAGAGATGTGTCAGCCAGCAGAAATGTTAACGAAAAAAAAAAGAATATATATATATATATTATCAGAACAAAATAATAAAAACTGTCAGGACATATGATATGGAAAATGGGGTGGGCAATTTCACATTCACGGGAAATATTGAAAAAAAGAGCAGTAAATATGGATAAATAATTTGCGTAAATGAATGACTGGACAGATAATGGGAGGGTAGTGAATTAGAAATATTCTTAAAAGCAACAAAAGATAATATTCTCCAGAGAGTCCTGATCGCCCACATCCTGAAGAGACAGGAAGAAAAAGACGAAAAAGAAGAGCATTGATTTTCCGATTTTGCCCACTTCATTTCCTTCGTTTTAGAGATATTTAATTGCAAGTTTTCTTAATCAAGACGACAGTATTTTGAAATTATATAACAAAAGATTGATAATTTTTCCGAGAGACAAATTTGGCTTGGCTTTTGTATTGCTCATTTCATCAGCACAGCACATATTCTGCAATAATGTAACTATCAAATTGCATTAGAGAAAAATCAATAATTAAATATTTTTGCCTGAAGCCTTTAAACTCTTAGATTTTTAAATAAAGAAAATACTGACCGGCCAAAAGTTTGATTATATCTTTGGACGAATCCAAACATATACAATAAATAGGAATTTAATGATGTATGTTTATGAATTGATGCGTACGTAATAATCTATCTTCATTTTGAAAAGAAGCAAGACTTCGGTAAAAAAAATTAAATATTCCTTCAGTCTAGATTATATTGAAAATAATGATATAAGATGTCGAATATACATCTTCAGTTTCATTCGTATATATATATATATATATATGTATATGAATGAATGCCAAATATCAAAAGGAGGTATATTAATATGAAGAAACGCTTTACAGAGTATTTTTTTCTCTATTGTTATTTACCTTCTTCTTCTACGTTCTTCAGGTCACCGGAAATCAAGGATCTCCACAATTTTCCATTCTTTATATCTCTTAGTAAATGTTGTGTTTGTGTTATTTATCCTAAACCTTAATCACTCATATATTCACTAAGGGTCATTTATATATATATATATATATATATATATATATATATATATATATATATATATATATATCACCATCTCACCCGTTACACACAATGATGTGTAGGGCAGCAACATTTTATTACTGTATCCGTAACAAACTGTTTTTAATGGGGCAAGGTTGTTAGCTTTGCGACCAACCCCCAAGCCTTGAGGACCGGTGGACCATTCTTGGTCCTTACATTTATAGCAACTGGTATTTCCAAATACCAGCCAGGCTGGATATTGCTTAACTCTGGTAATCGGACGAGAACCGGTGTATTCAACATGATATAGCCGTGTGTGTATATATATATATATATATATATATATATATATATATATATATATATATAGTCATCCGCAGACAGATCTGTTTCGCTGTATGACAGCACAACAGCACGGCTAGATTCCGATTGCTTCTACCCAGGATTGAAACCCTACCGAAGTGGGGTGAGTCGGTGACTCCACCTCTGGGCCATAGGCGCCCGGCAGGAGAAGGCATACTTTTTAGCCTGTATATTATCATTATACACGGCCAATAGCCAGAGGGCTTTAATTCATTATGGAATGAGCAATGCGTACATTCCAGTGTAGCTACCGTTTTTCAAAGTCTACCATTCTTCTAGAGTGTATCAGGGCGCGAGATTGCATATAACGCGCTAAAAAAATTTGACTTCTTCTAGATAAGTACCCATAGCTCAGTGGTAGAATCACCGCCTGATGTCAGTTCTGGTCGGGTTTCAAGCCTAACTAGAAGCAGTCAGCTATCTGATCGTACTGAGGATACAGCAAAACGGACCTGTCTATGGATGACTATATGCACATGTGTGTGTGTGTGTATATATGTATATAAGCAGGCCACGACAAAAAAGGTTTATATGTTATTATCATAAAATTTATATAACTCCTGATGCTTTGTTTTTTCCATAGAAAGAGTGATTTCTTTCTTTTTTTATTTGTGTGTGTGTGTGAAATTCTCGAACTGGAAGTTTAACACTTTACATCTGGTGACCATCATTTAACATAATGTTCAGTTACACTATTAGTCAGTCAGTCAGTTAAGTGCCATACGTGATGCACGCTTGGGCGATCATGTCTCGAAAGAGACATGACTGACTGATAAGAGTTATTACTGTTATGATAAGAGCTCGTCACCTCCACTTAAATATCAATATACTGATCCATTCATGATAAGCAGTCCCAAGTAATTGTCTAGTAAGAAAAAAAAGACAAAAATGTTGCACTGATTTAATACTATCATCACTTATGTCTCTGTTAAGTCAAGTGTTGTGTTTTGCCAGATCCTATATAACAAGAGATATGAATAAAACATTCGCAAGACATTTTTTAAAGAATCATATCTGTGTACGTGTATTTGTGTGTCTACCTGTATACAGCTGCGTGGGCCTGAATGCTTGCGTTTGTTCATGTCTGCGAATGGTTTTACTTATTAACATGTAAGAGATTCGACGCACATTTGCTAGTTTGGAATAAAACGCAAGAACATAGGCATTCAACTGTACATAATATCCATAAACGGTGGGTTAAAAAATATATCTATATCTATCTATCTATCTATCTATCTATCTATCTATCTATCTATCTATCTATATATATATATATATATATTATGGACTCTCCCATCGACTTCGACGTATGAGTGTCTAACATAGTTAGACTGCCACACAAAGAATTGTTTTGACTGATGAAGGCTTGTGTAGCACCATCTACACTTTTTAGAATTGCTGATTGCCCAGAGCTCTGTGTTAGAATATATATATATATATATATATATATATATATATATATGTATATTCTACCACTGAGCTATGAGCGCTCAACTAGAAGAAGGCAGACTTTTAGCGTCTTATATGCAATGTAAGCATACGCCAGTACCTGAGAATGTTCTAATTCATTACATACATGTCTGTGAATGTGTGTGTATATGTGTGTGAATGAGTGTGTTTTTGACTGTGAATGAGTGTGTTTGTGACTGTGAGAGAGTGTATGAAAAACTTAATCAAATATTAAAAATTGAAGAAAAACACTTTTATCATGATATTATCTGAAATGTATGATTTGTTCTTCTGACTGTTATTCACCAAATCACTTTCATTTTGTCCCTCTCAAATTTTGTATCTATCTGAGCATGTTTTAGTGCGTGTCTACGTCTATATATATGTATATATATATATATATACAGTAAAAATATTAAGATATATTTTGTCGCAAATTTTCGATTTAGCAATTAACAACACGGCTTGCAAAGAACACATAATATTCTCTGGCTTGTAGCAACTAGAGAATCAAAAACTGCATAATATACCAGATTACATATGGCTAGATACAGTGCTGTCAAAACAACAAAAAATAAAACACTTGTTTAATTGAGAATTATGATTTCTTTAATTAATGGTGTGTTAATTTACATCGGATCAAAATCTTTATTCTAAATCACATTTGTTCTGATGATAAATATTTTAATTCTCCAGAATGATAATTGAATAGAGAAAAAAATAAGTTACATTCAGATTTTATAATTAGATTTTTCTCGCCAAAGATTCATTCTAGTGATATCAGGAAAAATTAGAATTATGTTTTTTTCTTTTAAGATTGCGCATAGTTATGAGCCAGAAAATTTAAATAAAGTTTATCTGTGTTTTTTGATGTAGGAATATCCTATGTTTGTAATTTTACACACGGTCTGAAAAAAATCTGACATATTCATTGAATTTCTTTCTGACTGTAAATCATGGGGTGATCGTCTGTCTGTGAATAAAATAACAGAATTTAACAGAAGGCATATCTTGTAAAACACATGCGGCACTGATAAAATTATATCTATGCATCTTTTTTTAGTTAACATTGTATTTCAACAATTAATTCTTCTATATTTAATACACACACTATAAGCAAGTCTTACAAAACTGAAGGTTTCCTATCTCATCATCATTTATCCGTCACACCCAGATGGTGCATAGGGCAGCAACCTTTTGTTACTGTAACAAACTGTTTTTAAGGGGCAGGGTTGTTAAGGCCTGCGCCCAATCCCCAAACCTGGGAGGACCGGTAGACCATTCTTTGTCCTTACATTTACAGCACCTGGTATTTCCAAATTGTCACCCATTTAAGTACTGACCAGGCTCGATGTTGTTTAACTGCAGTGATCAGACGGGGACTGGTGTATTGAACAAAATAAAACCGTAGACAGTTTTTTCTATAACAAATCACAAATAAAAATCTCATCTCAGGACATCACTAAAGATGCCAAATATATTGAACTTGTCTGATACTTAAACTGACATTGCAACGAAAGAATATTATGATCACCGTAAAATGAATAATAAAACTTATAACAAAAGCAAATTATATACGCTATTCACATTGGTTTGTGGAAGATTGTGCCAAAGACTTCTTTGAAAATTAATTTTCTTATTATATTATCTAGAGATAAACGTTACAATATATATGCTATGTGAAATTAGGAATTGTATTTACGATTTAGTGTCAACCAAATGAATTGTTTGTATCTTAAAACTGTCTTCTTGACAGATAAAAAATCGATAATCATTTGTTAAAACACTTTCTCATCTTAAACACTTTAATTCTCCATTCGCTTTTAAATATCAATAAAAATGATCTAATCAATTGTCGATTGATCTATTTTTTTCTTTTGGAGTATTATTTTTTGTTCATTTCAATTTTTATGTTTTTAATCTAAAGTATTTTAACTGAACTTCTTTTATGACGCAATTGTTATTAATTATAGGAATTTGAACTTTTTATTGGCGTGTGTATTCATCCAAAGTTTCTTTTCCCTCGTCTCTTTCTCTCCAATATTTTCATTTTACCATTTAGCGTCTTTCTTTTTCTTTTTCTTCCTTTCTTTCTTTCTTCCTTTCTTTCTTTCATATTTTATTATTCACTTTAGTATTTCTTGTCTGGTTTAATCTATATTTATTTATGTTGTGATCCCCCCCCCCAAAAAAAAAATAAACGAACAACAAACTGAATTTGAGATGGAAAAATAAGTATATTAAACGTAAAAATACAAATTTGAACGCAGGTTAGTAATCAAGGAATACAGTTAGTAAGACATATACAATGTCTCTGAAGTGAAGCCGTTGTAGAATTATTATATCCACGTCGGAAGTTGAGGGATGCTGTATAATAATATTCTGGCTCAGAGCTACTATGAACTACTGACGCTGTATCTCTCAGTATCTTTCGGTATCTCACGGATCTGACGTTATCTAGCGGATCTCTCGACGTCTGACGATGTCTCACGTTATCTGACGATATCTTATATGCAGGAATATATGTATACTCTAGAAGAGTATATTATCCTGGTAAAAGGGGAGACCCAAAACAATTTATTCATTATTGTTCTTTTTAGAATGATGTTACTTCCTACAGAAGGTAGCGGTGGAGAGCGACAGAAAAGGACTACAAATAAACTTTAAGAAAACTAAATGCATGGTCATCAGCAAAAGGAGGAACCCAAATGTCAAATACAGATGGGGGATACCAAAACCAAGCAAGCACAAACGTTTAAATACCTAGGAAGTGTTCTAACAGGAGATGGAAAGTGCGACACAGAGATCCGAAGGCGAATTGGCATGGCAAAGGACGCGTTCCAGAAGCTGAGTAAAGTACTAACACACAGGAAAGTTTCACTAGAAACAAAGAAAAGGGTGCTGGATTGCCATGTGATGTTAGTTCTTCAATGCGGCAGTGAATGCTGGACAATATCATCGAAAATGAGGACAAAACTTGAAGCAGCGGAAATGTGGTTCTACAGAAGGATGCAGCGGATATCGTGGACTGAGCATGCAAACAACGATGAGGTGTTGGAAAGAATGCAACAAAAAGGAAATTAATACTGAGCATCAGGAAGAGACAACTGAAGTTCCTAGGACACGCAATGAGGAAGGAGAGCCTGGAGAACCTGATACTGAATTGCCAGATAAAAGGAAAGAGATACAGAGGAAGGCAGTGGGTAACATATATCAGGTGGATGACGGAACGGGGTTGCCTGGAGTAACAGGAGCAAACATACTAAGAGGGAGACATGGAGAACCATGATCGCCTACGTCCTGAAGGAACAGGGCACATAGAAGAAGAATATATATGCCAAGTGTTTATAAGAAATTATAATGTGGATATAAAGTGGGGGTTCAAATTTATATTATAATCAATATATAAACTGATCCCTCATTTTGTGACCAAGCTAGTTTCTATGCGTTTATATTCTAGATTTATGGGCTTGAGCTAGTGGATGGCAGAACGGGGGTTGCCTGGAGTAACGGAAGCAAACATACAAAAACCACAAGGGATAAGGAGACGTGGAGAACCATGATCGCCTACGTCCTGAAGGGACAGGGCACATAGAAGAAGAATATGTATGCCAAGTGTAGGGGGGGGCAATCTATATTATAATCAATATATAAACTGATCCCTCATTTGTGACCATGCTAATTTCTATACATTTATGCTCTAGATTTATGGGCTTGAGCTAGTGGATGGCAGAACGGGGGTTGCGAGCTGTAACAGGAGCAAACATACTAAGAGCCACAAGGGATAGGGAGACGTGGAGAAGCATGATCGCCTACGTCCCGAAGGGACAGGGCACATAGAAGAAGAATAAAAATTTTCCTCCTCCGGCGCTCTTCTACCTTATTTAAAGATGTCGTTTTCCCTCCATCTTTCTATTTGTTCAATTTTCTTTGCTCCCTCTTCTTACCACTTGTCATTTTATTTCATTCTCTCCGCCATTAATATACATTTCTTTTATTTTATCTTCATTTTTTTGGTTTTAGCACGTGATCAAAAGCTTCTCACGCTCTCATCGATTTTACATCACCGTTCGAATATTTTCAATTCGTTTCCTCCTAAAAAAAAATTCCCAGTTACACTCTGCATAAAGAGCTTATCAACACAAAGTTGAAAGACTTTTCAATTAAACCTACTTCGTACGTTTGCATTTGTTTCTTCCTTTTCGGTATTTCTATCGACATAAAAAAAAACTTCCCTAATGCAAATTACATGTCGATATCTGATTCTTGAAATGGTAATATTTTCCCGTTCTTTCATGCTTTCTCAAATTTCTTTATTACGTTCGGTTTTATTTATTTAAAATATCTTTAATGTCTGATTTGCTGACGTCGATCCCTTTGTTGTAAAACCTGGAGTTGGCACATTTACGAATTTCTATAAAATATATAAGTTTATGAATATATGATGAGACAAGAATTGGATTCCTGTTGGGTTATCGGAGAAGATGATAGGTAACATTTTTTTCCTAAAAACGCCCAACCACATATCAATAAAATGCATACATTAATCTTAAATTTACCCCAATAATATTTCCAATTATTCTCTGTTATGTAAACTTTCAGTAATAATTAAACGAGCATCTTCAGAACAGACACACATAAGCACATGTATATATAGAAATACAAATAGAGGGTGAGACACACTGAGATAGCGCAAAAAGTTAGGCACACACAAATAAACACACACACACACACACACACACACACACACACACACACACATATATATATATATATATATATATATATATATATGAATAAACATAAAACGAATTTCTTTACCAATGCGTTTCGTTCTCTGAAGGAATTTATAAAAATAATGTAAAGATACATTTTTTCCAAGAGAAGAAGGCTCAGAAATACTATTTAGTCTATGAAAATCAAGATAAACTATGTTTGATGGTAAGTGATGTAATTTTATGTTTAATAAAAACCCGTGAGTAAATGATGTTTATTTTAAATGTAATTGTTAGATGTTGTTCTAGTTTAGTTTTAGAAATAAATTCATGGACTAAGGATATATATATATTGGTATAGGTGTCAGTTCGTAAACGGTGAGTATAATCCAACAAGATTGCCTTAATATAAAATATTAATTGGTAAATCCATATAGAGAGCTCTATGGGTGTTAACCAGAGCGATATGAAGTTTATAAAGGAAAACTCAACGCGCCATTTCAATTGGTAATTTTGATGTATCAATGCTTTAGACTCTGCCCAAATAGCAGATTTAATAGGAATCTATATTCTAAATACCCTTAGTAGAATAGTGACGCCAAGCAAATGGGTCTATACAGAGACGACAGACTAATAATTATCCCTAATAGTAATGGTCCACTATCATCTCGTGTAGAGAAAAAAGTAATTAGGGCATTTAAATGGCTTGAATTTAGAATAGACATTTTCTCTAATTTAAAAATTGTCAACTTCCTAGACATTACCTTAAATTTAACCAACAATACATTCAAACCGTACCAAAAAATAATGAAACACCAATCTACATAAACGTCAACTCCAACCACCCACAACAAATAATTAGACAAATACCCACAATCGTAAACACTAGAATCAGCAAACTATCATCGAGTAGCAAAATCTTTAATGAGAATGAGACACCTTACAGCATCGCCCTAAAAAAAGTGGGTTCAAGCAGGAATTGCATTATTTAGAGAACCCCCACCGCTGAAGCGCCAGAACCAAAGACCCTAGAAATAGAAAAAAGAAGAGTGATATGGTTTAAACCCCCTTCTGTAAACTATCTAATATTAATATCGGGCAATACTTTCTAAAATTAGTTGATAAGCACTTTAAACAGAACCACCCACTAAGGAAAATCTGCAATAGAATGACATTAAAAATTAGTTATCAATGTACTAACAACATCAATTCCCAAAATAATAATATATTAAAGAAATTTCATAACCACATAAAGTGCAACCCTCTGTAACTGTAGAATAGAAAAAATAAATGCCCAGTGGGAATCATATGTAACTCAGAATAAGTAATATACCAAGCCACCATCTATCCTAGCGTACACAAAAACCACAAAAAAACATATATAGGAATTTCTGCCGGTCCATGGAAACAACGCCTATATAATCACACGCAATAATTCTCTAAACCCCACCTAAAATATCAAAAAATATAAATATAAAATATATTCTTTCTAAATATTTCTGGGCATTGAAAAACAAAATCTTTCCACTCAGATTGAATGGAAGATTATAGGAAAATCCCAAACCCTCAAAAGCTTTAGAGGCAGATGCAAGTTATGCTTGGATGAAAAGATTAGAATTATCAAGTTTAGAAAATCTAGCCAGTTGTTAAATCAGAGAAATGATATGATTTACAAGTGTCGTCATAGAAATAAATTTAAACTATCCGAAACATAAAATCCTGGAATCACCCACTTCCGACACCCTTACCAGCTCTCCCACAATTAGAGGGATCATTCGTTGGAAAAGGTATTTAAAGGTATTTCATTTAAAAAATTGCTAAGTCTATTATTTTGTGGGAAGTGTTTATCAATTAGTTGGAGAAATTATTAAATTAAACTTCATTTAACCATTTGGTTGAAAGTGGGTGTATACCAAATGATTTTCTAGTACGATTTCTTTTAATATTTAGTTTTTCAATGTTATTATTAAAAAATTTTCTACTTTCGTAGAAAACATTTTTGTTTGTGACATTTCTACTGATCTTTTGTTTCGATTGATCGGAATATTTGATTAACTATAGAAGGAGGATGGTTTAACAGTGCTATTAAATTTTCTATAGGGTTTTTATGTATTGTACATTAGTCTTAAAGTTATATATACGGAGTTTATTTTTTTGCTAATAGGTGCTGTTAGATTTAGGCTATTAAAAATTCTATTTATAAGTTTTTTAATCTCATCAATTTTAAATTAGTGGATTTTTAACTACCATAAAACCATCGTCCCTATACAATCCGATATCGTCAATGTCAATTTCTAGGAATGTGGTTAGGTTATATAAAGTGAATAGGACCATTAGGTTCATGGATTCTGCTGAGTCTAGTGACCCCATTGTTATATCAAAGTTATCATCAGTATTTTTAAGCCATTATTCTTTCAAATAAATGAGTACAGATGTTTTTCTCGTTCAAAATTATTTTGGACTCTTCATCCGTTTGATCTTTGTAGATTTTTGCAAAATCTAAATCACACTTGAAGATATTTACGATTTTGACGGGTAGTAATCCCCGATATCAAATCAGATAATAGTACATTAATTTTTTTTATCAATCATTGAGAATATAAGTTTAATTCCAGGTTGTTCTTGGTTGTCTATTTGATTCTTTCAAGTGCTTTTTCTAATTATTCCAATTTTGATTCTAGTCGGGGATTACCATCCTTGTTGATGGATTTACCTCGAAATCGGGTTTATGGTCCTTGATGGTTATGTAGCATATTTTCTCGGGAAGTATTTCAACCCTCTTGCTGATTCTTAAATTTTTGGTTAATTCTTTAATGGTTTTATTTATGAAGTCTATCATATATAGATTTCTATTTTTATCATTCTTATATCCTTTATTTAGTTCTTACATGATTAACGAATCGTAGACAAAAATTGCCGGATTTATCACACTTGAGTAATATTTTATTCTGTATTGTTGATTTCTTTTACTATCCTAAATGTCTTTGAAAGTTGTTTTTAAGAAAATAGAAATATTGTTAATTATATTTAGTAAGTCGTCCTCGAAGGGAATTAATCTTCCTATACGTGGGGCTGCAGATTTTACTCTTCAAGTCAGGTACTCCAGGTTGTTCTTGGTTATTTTCTCTGAAGGAAATAGAAAAAAATCCGTCTATTTCTTTTATGAAGTCTTCGGTTCTCTCCATTAAACAGATTTAATTTTCCTCTTTGTCGGGATATGAAATATTTTTAAAGAGTTTTCAAAATTGATTTTATCCATCTCTTATTTTATGTTTTACAGAAAATGAGATTAAAAGGAAATTTAACCGTGCTCGACCTGCAAGGGAGCAGTTATACAATAATGTGAAAAAAAAAACAATAAGAAATATGCTGTTCTTAAACGCTTAGTTTTAATTTTACAGTGCAAAATACAAAATAGAGGTAAATATTATTGTAATGTAATGAATTTAACATTTTCTCAACCTAGAAAGTCCATGTTTCATGTACTATGGCTCAAAAAGTACAAAGAATTCGTTTATTAACAGACCAGATTAATGCCGATTTTAATGTTTCGTAAGAACATGGAAACAAAACGAAAACAACATTACCAGCAAAATTAAGAAGGAAATAGTACAAAAATGGCCCCACCACACAGAAGTAATAAAAATGTTCTAAATTATGCCTGGAAGATAACCTAGCAAATTATCCGTTTCTAAAAACCACAGAAAAAAAATTAAACCAAAAAAGATAACTAAATAATTCAGGCATGCGAATAAATACATACCAACAACAGTAATTAACAAAATCAAACAAGAAACCAGCATACAAAAATATAAATTAAATTAAAAACTAAAAACTAAAAAAGCTAGCCATATAAATACAATTACGACCAGAAATAGAAAATAATAAACAAAAACAAATAATATAAATACATACAAACACTCAATCAAGATAAAAACAGAAAATAATACAACTATTAACGAAAGATAAAAATAAAATGAATAAGTAAAAATAAAAAAAACGCACGTAAAGCCCAAAAATACACCACTAACCAATGACCTGAAAAATAAACCGTCACGTGGCAAAACATGCCAACACATTAAGAAAAAGGTCAAACCAATAAAGAAGAGGTCAAAAGAACTAAAGGGCCCAACCCAATTAAATACACACCTATTCACATATGCAATAAAAATAAGAATAAAGCAAACAACTACACAAATAAAAAATAAAGAAAAAATAACTAATTATAAAACAAAAAGAAACTAACCAACCGATCAAAAACAAGACAACACCAATAAAAATTAAACTATATTTTATATAAATGAAAAAACCTGCTACTAATGGCAAGTAGTCCAAATGAGCGAGAACATCATAAATGTATCCTCACGAAACTTTGAAGTCACCATGAATCAGCTCTGTTAAAAATAGAAGTTCATTGTACTCATGAACGCTGTCTCAATACACGATTTTTGAGCACTTTACGATAATATAAGCGGTTACCAAAATATATTTTATCAGTAAACCACTAAAATATAACACGCTTGGGCTACACATTATCACAATTAATTACTATATATATATATATATATATATATATATATATATATATATATATATATATTATGCATTACGTAATATATTATGCATTCCAAAATGTGCACGAAAAAAGATGTAACTATTTTTATAAATCTTCACTTCACAATTAAAGGTACATTATTTAAGGAGTCATCACTTACAATTATTTTTTAATTAGTTTCAATCTATATCTCTTCATATTATTATTTTCTGTTCATTATGCATAGATCGTTGTATAACCCGTCGTTCCCTAGAATTTTAATGGTTATGTTGAAAATGAAAGGCCAAGTGCTTGTTTTAGAAGTTCCAATAAGAAGTTCGTCTGACGCGTAATTTTAATAAACGTGAAGTATTGGTTTTTATTGTATTGGTAAAAGAGTATTCGTACTTGGTCAATTTTGCAAATAATCAGGAATGATGTATTTAAAATTGGAAAAATCGGGCCGGGTTTTACGGGAGACTGTAATGTGATGCGATGACTGTGTGACACAGTAAATTTGGATACATTGTCCCTGCAACGTAGGAGGTGTTGGCACCTTGTAGAAAACTGGAATTTGTTAGGGTACATAAGGTAGAAGTTACAAAAAAGACCCGATTTTGTTGGGATATAACTAAAAGTTTTGAAATAATTGATCACAAAAAGCAACATTTTCCATTAATTTTTTCCGAAACCTTTGTGTCAATTGAAAGTTTTGTTCTATATCAAGGCTTCAGAACTTGATCTACCAATGACTCGATTTGGTTGAGTTTGTGTGAAGCATCTTGGAAAAATGGATAAAAATGCGCAAAAACAACCTGAAATTCTGTTTCTCGTTGTTTTTGACGACCCCTTTACATTGATTCAAAATTTTCTTTCGTATATCCAAAGTTCGAACCTTGATCTACTAATTACACGACTGTAGCTGAATTTGTATAAGGCGTTTCGGTAATTTCTGCCGTGTCATGTTAATCAGTACAAAATATTTTGCGTACATCAAAGCGTCATGTCATGCTCAACAAATGTCACAATTTTTGTTGAAATTGAAGCTAGGGTTTTGGAGGAGTAGGGTTCGTTATAATGGAGAAACATAAATACACAGACAGACATATTTATTTTCATAAATATAGATAAAAACCTCTTCAACGATTTTGTGATGATTAATTAACTTCTCTAGATTATTAACATTAACTTTTTTCCCAAATATATATTTAACGAAAATCTCTCCATTATTTTATTGTGCAATTACGTCCAATTTTTTGTTATGTTCAGTGATGTTACGTACAGCTTTTGCGTACTATCCAATATTGTGATGAGATTATTCATTAATGTTACAATGTACCGTTTTTTTTTGAGAAAGTATTCATTTTAACATTCAGAAAGTAAGTATCCATAAAAAATCGTATGATATATTTAACATATATAGTTGCATATCTTTATGAAAATATCTGTAAAACATCATAAACTATGATAACATAGATTTATGAATGGTGGTTATTTTGCAGAATACGATTCATATGTTCTGTTGCCAATAAAATCGCCCTTATATGCGAGAAGCGATAGCAGGTACTTTAATTTGATTCCGTAGAAAAAGATTTACGAAACGGGATGAAAATATTTTGTCATTCATCTCAATAAATATTTTCTTTCAACTACTTTGTGTCGAACGCATGCGATATATAATAATTCGTATATTTTATTACATTATAGATTTATATGCATTACACCCAAAAACATGTGCACTTCCAAACTTCTACCCTGGCGGCTGACAGAGATTATAACAGTTTTCTAAGAGAGACTAGTGGTCATATCCAATTCTTCAAAAATCAAATTAGTTTTGTTCTATCATCACCGGATATGGATTTTGTCTATCGCAATGGGCGAGTATAAACTCAGGTTTGCCGTCTGCAAAATTCTTATGATTTAAGATCAGCCCAGACGTCACATGGTACTTATACATAAGATGTATCGCTGAAAATGGAGAAAAGCCTGTCTCTTGTTCTTCATAAGTACCTGACTCCTCATACTATACTCTATTTTTACAAAGCTATATAAATCCGACAATGCGTACTCCTGCCATTTAAGAACAGGATCTATTCCACCTTCGCTTACAATTATCAATACATTACAAGTGCGTTTATGCGGCCTTGTGGGTGATAAATAATTTTCTCCCTTAGAACTTATTTCCTAAAGAAGAAACTTTGAATGCCTTCTACTTTTTTCAGACAAACGATATTCTTAAATTCTACCAGTTAAGACCTGTCATGAAACGTTCATAACATCGAACCACCCTAATACCCTTCCTATTATACTGTTGAGGTGTAATTTCAATCCGGGCAATTTTTTCCAACCAAGCGCTTCTTTCGAATTGACTCCCAATAGTATACTTCTGTGATCACATTAATATTAACCGGTTCAAGTCTTGTTTAACCGTTTTCTTTCCGAGGTACATTCATAAACATTGCACCTTATCTCTTCGTACCTTTTAGACACTTATATCGTATAACGTGTGGTAAATTACTTTTGTACTTGTACAGTGTGAACATCAATGTAAGAAAAGCAAAAAAAAACAAAACAAGAAAAAACATGCAAACATGTAGACTCGATTCGATTTAAAACCAGGCCGTCCTTCGATTGATGTTTATATATTAGCAGCGCGAATGTGACATTTTAGCCCTGCTAGAAACTTACATTCTCTTGTGCAGATGTGGCAAAGTTCATCATCTCTTGCAATAATTGCAACACTGGTATTTTAGTAACATTTCTATGGTGATATCGTCAACCAAACGATGCATATTCTTTTTTTATTAAGCTATCTGCACGTATGTCACATGGACTGTACTGAACAGCTTATGTTGCATGTCTTCAATTATTTAAATACATACATATTACGGAAATTAACGAAGATTAACGAAAATGGTTATGAACAACCGACAATTTGAAATGATTTGTTTGAACATTATTTTTGATCGATACTCGTATTTAAGTAGATATTCTGTTTTATATTACGGAAATTAACGAAGATTAACGAAAATGGTTATAAACAACCGACAATTTGAAATGATTTGTTTGAACATTATTTTTGATCGATACGCGTATTTAATTAGATAATACAGTTTATAATCAAACAGTATCATATATTTATTTCTACCGGCTAGATTATTTACGATAATCATCATGTTACGGAAATTAACGAAGATTATCGAAACTGGTAATAAACAACCGACAATTTGAAATGATTTGTTTGAATATTCTTTTTGATTGATACTCGGATTTGAGTAGATATTCTGTTTTTATAATCAAACAAATATTTATTTCTACTGTTTAATTATAATCGGAATATCTGATTAAATACGAGTATCGATAAAAAATAGTCTTCAAACAAATCATTTCAAGTTGTCGGTTGTTTATAACCTGTTTGGCTAATTTCCGTTATATATATATATATATATATATATATATATATATATATATATATATGAAATGATTTGTTTGAACATTATTTTTTATCGATACTCGTATTTAATCAGATATTCTGTTTTATTATCAAAGAGTATTATATAATTATTTCTACCGGCCTGATTATTTACGATAATTTTTTGTTACAAAAATGTGTGTCATTCGGCAGGATTCAAACCTGCGACCCCTATCCACATGGGAGAAGCCACCAAGTGATCTGGCGTGTCTTAAACCTCTCAACCACGAATGACGATATCAAATTAACCTATAACACAATTTTCAAATCGTCTTAATAACCATATCTGCTCTAAAATGTATCGTAATGTCAACAAATGTAAACATGTTATGGAAATTAATGAAGATTAACGAAAATCGTTATAAACAACCAACAATCTGAAATTATTTGTTTGAACATTATTTTTGATCGATACTCGTATTTAAGTAGAAATAAACATATAATACTCTTTGATTATTAACAGAATATCTATTTAAATAAGACTATCGATCAAAAATGATGTCCAAACAAATCATTCCATACATACGTATATAACACTGTAAACATTATATTAGCGGACACATATTTGAGTAGATGCTCAATATATTTTGTTTATACTTTATAACTATTCTCATCTATCGGCTTGATTATTCTAGAAACATTCATGTATTTATATACGCATATGTATGTGTGCGTGTGTGTGAGTGTGTATATGTCTAAGCAACTATTCGGATCAAAACAACAGAAATAAAATAAATTACTCATTAGCGATTTACAACATGCATAACATGTGCACATGTATAACATATGCACATGCATTTTGCTATATGTTGAGTAAGAATGAGAGCAAGTTTAATGTTGATATGATTTCGTCTTTTACAGATATTTAATTAATATTTTCGTCTCTCCAAGAATATTTGTTTGTGTCTTAAGGAAATTTTTATTGTCCGACCTTCTAAACTGACTTTTAGATTATTGAGGATATTAAACTTTTGTTTCCGGTTTTGAACTCTAACAATTAGGCCATCATTTATTGATTCTTTCTTTAGGCTAATTAGTTGCAACCTGGTGAAAATGGAGTAAAAATAAATAGATGAATAACAGTTTGCATCGTAGCCTTAAAGCTACATCCCGTTACCTTTGAGAGAGGGATAATTTATGGATTTATCGAGACTACACATAATTGATAATCGCAGGCAGAATAAAAATCAATGTAATAGCTAGAGAAAGCATAATAATCTTAACAGAATTAACATTCTATCAGGGATTTTGTAGGTATGGGTGAGTATCTACCACTCGAAAGAAATCCAAAAACATATCCTTACAGACACGTTATTTCCAGATGCGGGAGTTACGATATCTTCTGGAAAAACAACAGTAGCTTTCCGTTTAAGAAATTGCCAATACTTACTTGGATGTATCCATTATCCATTGAATATTCTGCAATATGTATGAGTACTATTCACCATCAAAGTAAATAAGATTTAGTAACTTTAAATAAACCGTCGTGGCTTAATCATTTCTTTTTAAGAATCAGAATCATTGACACACACACACACACACACACACACACACACACACACATATATATAGATAGATATTCTGATGCTTACGATATATAAATATAGTAATCCGCAAACAGATTTGTTTCGCTGTATCACAGCTCATCAGTACGATTAGACATTCGATTACTTCTAGCCAGGATGGAAACCCAACCGAACTGACATCAGTCGGCAATTCTACCACTGAGCTATGGGCGCTCGGTAGAAAAAGGATATATATATATATATATATATATATATGTGTGTGTGTGTGTGTGTGTGTGTGTGTGTGTGTGTGTGTGTGTGTGTGTGTATTAAAAAAGGATTAATTCAAAGATGTTGAATGGCCATTTCGATATGAAGATCACCACGGGGGACGACACATCACCTCAGCAACAGAAAAAACCTTTCAGAAACTGGAGAAAAATTAGTTTACTTTTCCTTTTTAAATAGATTGCAAAGAAATTAAAAAATAAATAATAAAATAAAATAAAAATAAAAATAAAGGGAAAGAAAAAGAAAAAGAAAACGAAAAAGAAAAAGAAAAAAGATAGAATAAAATCAAATAAATAAGAAAAGAAAAAAAATTGACATCGTCTGGGTTCGCAAAAAAAGGGAGAATGTAACTAAAAATTAACAGACAGCCGTGTTAAATCGACGTAAATTTAAGCAACACGGAAAAAAGTTGGTAAGAGAGATAAAAGAAGGAAGGGAGGGAAAAAGAAAGAAACTAAAGAAAAATTTTTTTTTAAATATTACAGACGCTGAACAAATTCAAAAACCTAATTTCCCCAAAACGTTGAAGTATTAGAAAAAGGCCTTTACTTAAAAGGCATAATTATTAATAAAAGGGAATAAAAAGATATAGGATTTAAAATAAAATTATTTTTAAAAAAATTAGGTCATTTGAAATTAAACTAAATAAAGACAACACTAGGTAAAAAAAAAAAAATTAATTACAATTATTATATACATACCTATAGAAGTACACACATACATACATATATATACACACACAATTCCACGAATAAGAATACATATATACATACACATACACACACATACATTCAATTTATTACACACTTATATACATATACATGCGCATACACACATATATATGTGTGTACACACCTATATACAAAAAATTCATATACACATAATATACATGTGTACACATACATGCACACATATACACACACACACACGCACATATATATATATATATATACATATTCCATATGCACTCACACACATACATATTAATGAATATTATGAAAAGGAGCATTTAAATAGCTAAAAAAATTGTTCAAAATTACATATAGCCCACATACATAAATACATATATACATATATATACATATATATACAAATATGCACATCCACACACAAACATGCACATATACATGAAAAAAAAATTAAAATTAAAATTAAAAAATATTTTTAAAATATTAAAACATTATAGAAAAATTTAGAATTTAAAAATTAAAAATTAGAAGTTAAATTTTAAAATCCGCCCTATGGCGGCACTTGTTTATAAATTCCCTCCTAAAGTTCAAAAGTAAGTCCTGATGAGGATACTTCAAAATCAGAATCTTCTCCAATAAACACAGACGACACCTATCACGAAAACTTTTAGGAGTACAAGCTGAGCCTATTAATTTCCAGCTGATTATAGGGTCCTGCCCTTCCTCCTTCATTTCCCAGAACCTACGTGATAGTGCCGTCTGGAATCTCTGTTTAGGGTTCGAAAACGAGTACCTGTGATTATAAAGCCTCTGTTTGAAAGAGCCCGCGGACATGCCAATATAGGTCCGGTAATTGTCCTTGTTATTAGATGGAGAAATGCGGGCTTCATAAATTACATGGGTGGATTTACATTTGCCTTGCACCGGGCAGGCATCCACAGAATAACAATTGCATTTGTCGACAATTCCGGATTTAGCTTCCGTATTATTTAGCTTCATTAAAATTTGTTTATTGTGGGAATTAATTATATTATCTATATTTGAGGTGCAAGAATAACTAATTTTTAGGGTGAATCTATTAAAAATTTTATTTAAGGGATTGTTATTATTAAAATGTTTATCGATTAATCTGAGAAAACACTTACCAATATTTATATTAGTTAGCTTACAATAAGGAGGGTTAAACCAAATTATCTTCCTTTTTCTACATTTTCGGGTGTTTTTAGTTTTTGATGATTCTGGGTTTATAGCAGGCTTATCATACTTTAACTTATTAACAAAACCGCTTTTCTGAAGGGCCTTATCATAAATTTCTTTGCTTGCGTTGAAAATTTTTATATTGGAAGATAATTGGTTAACCCTATTATTTACTATCTTGGGTATTTGTCTTATAATATTCTTGGGGTGGTTGGATAAACTATTTATATAGGTGGGAGAACTATTTTCTTTCAGAAAGGGTTGGTAGGAACCATCATTTAAGTTAAGGGTGAAAATGATGTTAATCCTTTTTTAATATATATTTGCTCTGTAATATTTTATTACATGGAGCTCTCTTCCTGTATCATTTTTTAATATTAAAATAAATTTTTAATATTAATTAGGATCGGGTTTTTGGGAATTTACCTTCCTGCTTTTTTCCCTTGGATTGAAGTATCTGAATTAAAATAATATATATATATATATATATATATATATATATATATATATATATATATGCGTTTGTTTGAAAGTGTGTTTGCGTGTGTGTGTGTGTGTGTGTGTGTGTGTGTGTGTGTGTGTGCGCGCGCTTATGTGTGAAGCAGCGATAGATAACGATATATATTTCATATATCAATAACAAAGAATAAGACAAACTGGAAAAAAGTTACGTGTGTCATACGTTCGGATTGGGTTTACTGACGTTGTTATAACTATCCATGAGCATTTCAAATTCTACTCCAGTAGATTCTTCTCTTACACTCCCGCCTGTAGAATTCACTTCCGTGTACTTGCTTTCACGACAGCTACAATCTTCAAGAATTCAAATGTAAAGTCATTAGTCATCTTTTATCTGACTAACATGCATCCTATCTCTCTCATGCTTCATTCTTCGTCCACTCCACCCGCATCAGTATTCTCATCCTTCTTCTACCCTATTCCTGACACCCCCTGTAACTCTGTAACCTATCACATTTTCTCATAACTTACCTCCTATATAAACCCCTGCAAAACAGCGGCAGTAAAATGCCTTGCTTGGGGCGACACAATTTTTAATATATATATATATATATATATATATATATATATATATATATATATATATATATATCAGCATGCAGTGTGGGTATAGAAGAATCTAAAGTCCTTTGTAAAATAAAGGCGGAAGTGTAAAATCCTTTGTAAAATAAAGATGGAAGCTAATGATGGTTCACCTGAAATAGGCCTATGCTTCCGATTCACCATGAAATAACGTATCTGTGTCATAATCTTCCTTATATATATTGATTCTAGCACACATAAATATACTACTTCTCTATATAGGAAACCAACTAGCATAAATTCGTGTCTTCTTAATTATAATAGTGAATGCCCCCAACGATATAAGTTAGCTGTTATAAAAAACGTACTTCAACGCACACAAATGATATCTTCTTCCAAATCTATATTTTATAAAGAATTACACAACATTAAGCAAACACTAGTCAATAATGGATTTCCTAACTCCGTTATAGATCAACAAATTAAAATGTATATCAACAAACTTAACAATAGCTCTAACAATAATGATAATATTAATAATAATGGTTTACATCAAACTAAACATAACACTATTAACTTATACTATTGCAACCAAATACATAATAATTATAAACTAGATGAAAAAACTCTCAAAAACATAATACGTAGAAATGTTAAACCAGTCGAAAGTAATAATCAAATTAAACTCATTATATATTATAAAAAGTTTAAAACAATTGACCTCATAGTCTATAATAACCCAACAAGAACTAAACTAATTTCTTTATAAAAAACCAATGTAGTGTACCAATTTACATGCCCATTCAGAGATTGCATCTCTGATACTACTCAAAAACCTAGTACATATATTGGTTTTACCACAACCACGCTCTCCCGTAGACTTACATGTCATCTTTCTGATCAGAGTACTATTAAACAACATTTCTCTGAAAAACATAAACATGTAGGTAATATCAGACAGATTTTGGTCAACAATACGGTGATCCTTACTCATGCACACAGTAAGAGGAACCTGCAGATATTGGAGGCCATGTACATCAAATCAAAACAACCAACACTCAATAAAATCAACTTTAAAACAGGAAATAACATATTACATTGCATTTGACTAGATGGTTTTGTTGTCATTTCGCGCTATCCCGCGGTGTGACGTCATAAAACCGCATCGCAAACTTAAGAACTGCGTTTATTATTTTTGGTAACTATTGCCGTTGCCAATCGGAGTTTTATGTCAACACAAAATAAAATCGTCGGTGATGGTGGATTTTATAATATTTCAGTTTAAACAACCTCTCTGAAGATGGCTCATGTGAGCCGAAAGCTTAGAAGAAAACCAATAAATAATTATCCAAATGTTGGAGAATTTTTGTGTTTATTTTCAACTGAAATTAAAGCAAAAATACGACGTTTAGAACGGCTCATGATTAAACATAATAGACATTCATTGTCTCTTATATTTAATAGCATATGTCTAGAAAATTACTTGCTGCCTCGATATACTATATATATATATATATATATATATATATATATATATATATATATATTTACGCGCTCACACAGTGATTGAGCACTATGGAGGAATTTGAAAAAGTGCAGCTACTCAAGCATCTACGCATCGTTTGTTCAGTATTGAATCTGAACATTCTCAGCTACTGGCGTATGCTTACACTGCATATAACGCGCTAAAGTTCGCCTTCGTCTACTGAGCGCCCATTGCTCAGATGAAGAATTGCCTACTGATGTCAACTCAAGCCTGGCTAGAAGCAATCGAATATCTAATCTACGGATGTCTACATACATACATACATACATATATATATATATATATATACGATTATTTGTAGAATATGCATCTACGAACGAAAATTAATATCAACGTATGTTGTAAATATAGCTGAAGAATTGAGATAAAAATGTATAATTTGGCAAATGTATTACTAAAATGAATTAGAATATTTTTTTATTATTCTGCAACATTGGAGATTTAAATGATAATTTAATTTCAGTTTAAACTAAATAAACCTTCTGTTTAGAATTGTAATATATTTAATATGTCGCAAAATTCTCTTGCTACTCATAAAACCACAATTAATTAATTCCTTCTTTATGAAAATTAATCTCAAGAGATTATAAATATCTTTAATTTATAATTATCTAACTGACTATGGTTTTTTTTATCTATTGATTCTTTTTAGTCTGAGACAAAACATCTGTCCAGTGAGGATTGACATCACAAGTTCATTCATTGATCGATTATTTTAACAACCTTCGAAGAAAATTGTTGCGTTATCGTTGTATTTACAAATAATAACACGCAACAAAATGGATCATACATAAAACTATTTTATCTTCGGTAGCAGAATTTCCCAATATCAGCAAGTAGGCCTGTGGTTTTTAATGTCTAGCCTAAATGGCAATTATTTACCCGTAAGTGAGCGAGTATTTTCCTGTTTGGTTAGGAATTTCTACATGTATTTGAAATACATCTATTTTCCTTCCTTTTGCATGCTAAACACGTAACTGGGCTGATGACCTCTCTATATTATCAGGAGCAGCCATTGGCTTCGGGTGAGGTGTGAGGTGTGAATCTGGTGCCTACGAACTATCTTCCGTTTCAACGTTCTAAAAAATCTGACTGGTTTTATGCTCTTGAGAGTAACTGGGTGCAATGTCAACATTGCTATATTTTAGGGTGAACTCATTACATACCGGGGTTCGCTATGTCCTTTTCTGTTGTTATTGATATAGCATTCAATGCAGACTATACGGTATTAGCCGACGTGATTTACATCATACAAAATTGTGTTTATTGGTATATACCTGTAATTTTATCATCAGGCAAATGATAAATCAAAAGAAACTTTAAATTTTCAATCTGGTTCCAATTGTTGGTTAACTATTTTAAATGTCTTTGTAATTTATAAAGCTATAGGTATTTAATAAGCAGGGCCTAGCTCTTTTAGAGATTACATTCTAATAAAGATCCAAAATGAGAGATCATTGTACATCAGACATTTCTTTAAAAAGTCAAAATTTCAGGATAGGCTAGTCGGTTATGATTTTTATATTTTTTTAGTATATTCTGTATACTTTAATGTTTTCGAAAGAAAGATTGTTTATTTCTTGTTTACAGTATAATTGAAATCAAATTTATGTGGGTAGCTCTTGGTTTTATTTAAATTTTGCCAACATAAAACATTTAACACAAGAATGCTTGCATTTAACGCTAAGTAATATGAAGTGAATGCTGGACAATATCATCGAAGATGAAGGAAAACCTTGAAGAAACTGAAATGCAGCTCTACAGAAAGATATCATGGATTGAGCATGTGAGCAACGATGAGGTTTTGGAAAAGATGGAAACGAAAAGGAAATAAAAATACTAAGCATCAGGAAGAAACAGCTAACGTTCCTGGGATTTGCAATGAGGAAGGATGTCTTGGAGAACCTAATACTAACAGACCAGATAGAGGGAAAAAACACAGGGGAAAGCAGCGGATAAGATATTTGAATGATCTGATCAGGTGAATGACGGAACGAGGGTTGCGTGGTGTAACAGGAGAAAGCGTGCTAAGAGCCAACAGGGATAGGGAGATGTGGAAACCCATGATCGCCTATGTCTTGAAAAGGTAGGGCACATAGAAGAAGAAAAAGAAGAAGTGGCAGTTACTATTTCTATAAATATAATACAGAGGGCGATTTAATGCCATTTTTATTTTTCAGTTTCGCTAATGCGCGTTTTGATTTTGTTGACTGTACAGTATCATAGGGTCAATTTAGCACCGACTGTGAGAAAAGAATCACCATGACGCAACTCACTACACTATACTACTTGGAATTCAAGCCATAAGGCCCAATACCAGTATTGTAATTTGAGAACAGTGGACAGGATTTGGAGTCTAAAGACGATTACAAAGGTGTTTGGAGTGATCATTAGTGATAAAGATGTTATTCATTCATTCTTCCTCTCACATGACCTTAGAGATACATAGCTCAAGTAATTTGAGGAGGTAGTGCTTCTCTGGGTCAAGAGGGTGACCGCTGAAATACCATTTTTCTGGCAACAGGTATCTGCACCATACCACACAAGCAGAAAGACCATATCATAGCTCTCAGACAATATTTTCAATCACATCAATCCTTTCATCTGACGACATAACTTCCCAGACTGTTTGATTATTATGTATGGAGCGCAATTGAGCGAGAAACCAACAACAAATTTGGAAACTGAAAGCAATTATTACGACAGCCATCACTAAATTACACATGGAGACCATTCGGAAGAATTGCAAAAGCATTACGAAATCGTCTGGAACTTGTAGCTAAAGTCAATGTCGAGTTTATTGAATAAATTTAGTCTTTAGTATTTCACGACATTTTTGTTCACTTCAGGTAAATATATCTGTTAAAATGAGATATCAGTGTTATTTTCAGTTTTGCATCATTTAGACCGCAACTTATTAATCGCATCCTCTATGTATCATAAGTGAAAGTTGTTGAAAATTCGAAAATCAAAGCATTTATGATTTTGTTTGGTCTATTAGATGATTTCAAATGTGTATCTCTATATATAAAAGGCAAGATGTGTGTGTGTGTGTGTGTGTGTGTGTGTGTGTGTCCTTTATACAAATCCGCAATTTTTATCCGGTTCTTACAGAACTTCGCTTAAATAATCTTTAGGCTACGGTCAAGGCATAGGCTACGTATTTCTTCCGATTTCCCCCCGATATTGGAAATGGATACCCAGATATCCGATCGGGTCTGTTAAAGATGAGGACTTCAGCTTTTTTATCATGGTTCTTGCTGCGGAACTTGCTCTAAGTTGCTAACATTATAGTTTTTAGTCTCAAGCATTAGTAGATCTTCTCAGAAGACTCATTTCCTTCGATCTATCGAATCTGATCCCAAACCGATATTCACCCATCAATATGACTCATTTTCTCCAATTTTACTCTTGATGGGTACGAAAGTTTTCATGAACTTACTTAGGTTAATTTATCCTTGGATGACTTATTTGACTCCGATATTGGAAATCGATACCCCGATATTCTATCAGGACTGACCAACATCAGGTTTCAGCCCTTTTATTTTTTTTTTCAGTTTTTGCTGTAAGTAGCTATTCTTGTAGTTCTTAGTCTTAGACATCATACCATTTACTCAGAGGACTTATTTAGTCTTCAAAATTTAATTTGCAACGGCAGACTTTTTTAAACATCGATACTGGAAATCAAAATTTAACTTACATCACTTCATTTTTCATTTCAATCTACGGTTTTGCTTTGGCTGGAAAAAACTATTGCTTTTTAGTCTTTCGTGCCAACTTCCAAAGAGTCTGAGCTCCAGGATCATTGATTAGTTTTAAAGCTTTCATTACACCCGAAAAATTCCGGGCTATACTGCTAGTATTAGATACAACTATTTCTTTTCTGTAGAGTAAAAAGAGTTTTCTTTAGCTGACTTGTAAAATTTATTTTCCTTAATACACATTCTTTATTTATTCAGAACAACACAGTGGAGACACTCAAATAGATTTTAACCTTTGTTTCTAAAACGTTTAAAACCAGTTACTAGTTCGGCGGATGGGCGTTGGGGTGCAGTGGATATCGGCTCGGAACGAGAAAACGGGGAGCTGATTTTGAATTCTAGTTAAATTCCTTGCATTCAGTTACAAGCAAATACCCTAGGAAAGGATATTAAATCGTTTCTCCACTCAAATTATGGGTTAAATGACAGGACAGATTGGGTTCTATAGCCTTGGCTGGCAACCATTCTACCGCAGAAAGCAATAGCAAACTACAGCGGGATAATTTTCCGCCCAGTCAGTCAGTCATGTCTCTTTCGAGACATGATCACCCAAGCGATTAAGTGAATGACTATTTCTACAGAGAAATATTTTATATCTTTACACCAAATGTATTACATTTTATATTTTACACCAAATTTATTCCCTATTATTGCAGTTAAATCAGTGCTGTGAACTGACAATTTGAGTAATTGAGATGAAAAACATGTTGTTGCTTTCATAATGGTTTGGAATTCACTAGCTGCTATTACCCTACCTTGTTATTTGACTAACAGCTAACTTGGGTGCGAATAAATGTTATTTTGAAGAGCATTTTTAGCGAGAGAAAATACAAAATCAATTTGGGTATTTGAACACGGATCGCCGATTCCATATGCCACGGCGACATTCGTTACATAACACGCACATACTCCTAATCATATGACTATTTTTTTGTCTAAAATAAATGAAGAAATATGGTCTTCCGTAATCACAGGAGAGAAATGGAAATGTATTTAATGTTGAGTTTTCATCTTTTATTTAACGTAAGAATGTTTTAAGTAAGTCGGTAAAGAATCTTACATAAGTAAAAATATTTGTTAGAACATGAATTTCTATCTGAATTTACGACTAAGCAGTTTTTCTCAATCAGCGTTGTTACCAATTTGCACAGATTTTCACTATACGGACGTACTACGAAAAGTAACTGAAATCGAGTGCTATATACATTTTCATACAAAAATATGGACAAAATCTATATAAACATATGTCTACAAATCCTCTGTTTTGATGTATTAGGTTTAAAGTATGTTTACGGCCCTGTGTTTTTTTAATATAGACTAGATGGCATTTGTCATCCCTGTATACTTATGGCTAGTCTGTCATCAACGTTTGACATCTGTAGTAATGAGTTAACGGAGAAGTATTTCTTTTAACAATGAGACGATATTGATATGGTGAGCTGGTAGATATGCGTTTTACATACGGAGGCGTAAATGGTGATAAACACGAGGGTGCATGGCTATATAATATTGCTTTTCAGGCCAAACTTTTCTACCATTGCAGAGACAGGATCCGTAATACCACAAACTATGGATCAAAGGAGACTGATATCTGTTGGTACACCTGATTACGAAGATTACATTCTAGAAGCTGTCAGTAAGTATTCAGTTATCAACAGAATTCAAGTGGCCCTATCATTTTGTATATTTCATGTTACCACAAGGAACGTAAATCAATACTCCCGTATCCGTATCATTTGCAACGTGTGCATAGGGCACTGGATCTGCGTGGATATCGGTTCGGAACGAGAAATCAGTGAGTCGAGTTCAAATTCTAGTTGAATTCGTTGCCTTCACTTACACACAAATAACCTTAGGAAAGGCATTAATCTATCTCTTCCTTCTAGTTATGGGTTGAATAACAGGACGGATTGGGTTCTACAGCCTTGGTTGTCAACCAGTCTATTGCAGAAAGTAATGGCTATCTACTGAGGGATAATCTTCTTCCAAGTCAGTCATGTATCTTTCGAGATATGATCACCCAAGCGTGAATCAGGTATGGCAATTAACTGACTGATTGAATATAATAGTTTGAAACTTAATTAAAACTTATGATGGGCATAAAGTAGCGGATCTATTTTCTATTGATAAGAAGTAATAAAATGATCCCCCACTTATTAATACTTAATAATATAATCTATCTCTTCCCCCTTCTAGCTATGAGTCAAATAACAGGAGAGTTTGGGTTGTATATCCTTGGCTGGCAACCAGTCTACCGCACAAAGCAATGGCAACCTACTGCGGGATCTTCTGTCCATTCAGTCATGTATCTTTTGAAACATGATCACCTAAACGTGTATCAGGTATGGCTTTTACTGACTGACTGCATGGGGCATTGACCCTCTGATCTCTTACTTGTGCCGAAAGTTGCTTGCACAAACTGCCGCTCAGTTGTTTGTCCCTTTAGTCTTGTTTAAAG
Organism: Ascarosepion bandense; assembly: GCA_037127315.1. Classification (NCBI taxonomy): domain Eukaryota; kingdom Metazoa; phylum Mollusca; class Cephalopoda; order Sepiida; family Sepiidae; genus Ascarosepion; species Ascarosepion bandense. Next base: position 1,022,295 of record JBBBDQ010000675.1, on the reverse strand, counting down.
ATGAGACAACGTTTAGAAGAGACGGAATAACAAATTTACGCAACCGACATTGGTGAGTGGATGGAAAGCCTCATGGAACAACACATGTTAGAGAGCAGCATGTGTGAGCTATAATGTAAGTGACTGTCTGATAGGTCAATATGTTCTCCCTGTACGAATAACATGAGCTCTAACAGTGACTTCATTTCAAACATATTTCCAAACCTGCTAGAGGATGTACCCCTGCTAATACGAAGACGCATATGGTTCATGCACGATGGGGCACCAACTCATATTAGTCACATTGTTCGTGATGGTAGTCCTTTATCATAAAATATGAATTAGTAGGTGCTGTGGAGGTTATAATCGGGGTACGTCGGTTCCTAATCGACTTAACATACCCAAATTATTAGAAACTTGGTAATCATCCACTGAAAGCTGATCCTTAGTATTCAGCTAATTGTCAACTAATATTAACTGCCTAGTAGTTCTACCGAACTCTAATAGAACTCTAAAGGACTCTTATGAACTTCCCACGAACTTCTCAAGAACTTTCTGTTAACTCATTAATATAGGAGGGAGAGTCCCTTATCTGAGGAATCGGTATGTTTCACCATAACACTATGTGCATTTAAATGAGACCTAATCGAGCTAGGGACAGAGAGATGTAATGTGAGTCTTCTTGTTAAACATGTTATAGTATATCCAATGTAAATATTTACGAATTTGGATTGATCACGAATACAGTTCTTTAAAAATATGTTAATTCGTAAATAATATTAGTTATCTGTAATTTGTATACAATTTACATACTGAAAAAATATTTATAAATTCACAGGAAAAATAATATAAAAAAATTAACCAGAGCACCTTGTCTGTCACTTCGATCAAAAATTGTGTATATATATATGTACATTTGTGAGTGCTTGTTTGTGTGTGTCTGCGTGTGTAATAAAATATAGTCTTAAGCTATGTATGGTTGAAAGTTATTAATGACAGGGAGAGGACGTATATGAAAATATAAAAGTGGACATTGAGGCCAACAGCAAGAAGCGACAGTCTATTTATACAACATCGCCAGGCCATATGCATTGTGTTGTTGCTCGACTGTTTATATATACAGGTAATTTAAGCATTGAAGATAATATATTGTATTATTCAACGGGTAATTCTTGTGGGTGGTAACGGGTACATTTCGATTTATTCTAAGGGCTATAGCGGTAGACTGTGTGCTAAGTTTATTTGCTTTTATACATACATACATATATTCTTACATACACATGCAATCACTCAGACACACACACATACATATGCACACACATAAACTCTTGGGCAAATTAATTGAAACAACTGCTTTAGTTTCCTTTCATTCAACAAATCTATTTTCGGGCTGTATGATGAAATTTGTTTGACCTTGAAAAATATTGCATCATTGATTTATACAGCAGACATTAATTATGCAGAGACACCGCATCTGTGTGTCATAGAAGCCAGTGAAACCATTCGTCAATTTAAGAGAATATTTGAATGGGGTAAGGAATGCAACGAAAAGAGAGGAGCATGTGTGTCTAGAAACAAAATGAGGACATTTTCAACATTTCTTATCATTTGCTGTGTTGACGTACAACGATGGCATTTTGTGACATGTTTTCCTGGACATTCTAACTCATTTTTTAAGGACCCCAAACCCAAATTTGGTAAAATTATTTTTGATACACCATTTTAATGGAAAGACTTTCATAATGATTGACAGACAAGAAGTGCAGTCATTGATGCTTCTGATGAAATTAATATATTACTTATTTTTATATAAACTTTGACCAACAAAATCATAAATTTCTTCAATCGGACACACTTATATTACACTGTTTCGTATACTGAATTGACACCTGCCTAATTTGTGCACATATCCAGAAGCACATTTCGAACAACGAGAATACAACTATCAACTCAAGACAAATATAAGTAGATAATACCACGTTATTATATAGCACATAATTCAAGGAAAATTTTGAAATTATTGAAGTCATTAAAATTAAAATTAAAAATTGGATAATTGAGAAAACGGCAGAAAAGAAACAGGGTTCAAGATGACAAAAAATGATTAATATTTTTAAAGGTTGTTAGGGAAGCAAGTAAACGGAAAAAGTTTCACACATAGGAAGTGCAAGAAAATATAGTTAGATTTGAAATGGCTGTTGTATTCCTCTAATTTAGAGTTAGATGGTGAGACCTAGTTGCCAATCTGGTAGTACGCTTCAATTATTGTAGTCGAGCCACCAGGGGAAAAAGCTCGCCTGGACCGTTACCATGAAAATATTTGTAAAAGAGAGGGAAGCCCCGTCACGTCGGTGAGCAAGTGACTGGAGACGTGATGTCTAGTCAGGTCAGATTGTATTGCTGAGACTTCTCTGGATTTTGTCAAGAATATCCAGATGAACAATAAGAGCATCAGACCAGATATAACAACAGTAGGTATTAAACGAACGAAATGTTCAAGATGGATTCTGACGAGAAAAATATTTTAGCACGATGCAGTGAAGCAAATCTTATTCAGCAGCCGTAGCAGCCCACTCTATCGCTCTATTTCAAGTCAATGGAAAAGGCTATTGTGAAACCAACGGTCATTGAATAGAAAATCTCACTCACTTTTGTTTAAAACCACAGGAGAATATATTTTCAAGAATTTTCAATGAAATATTTTGGCAAATTAATTCAGTTTAGCGATTTTTATTTTCTGTCTGAATTTCTGGAATGAAGAGTTGTAATTTATTCTGTTCACATTCAGCCTACGGGAAAATAGCCATGTGGCGTACAATGTTGATTCGTGAGTTTTTGACATAGAAATTGTGAATTCAAATCTTGTATCGGTCAGTGTATACTTGGATACAAAGCAAACAATATTTGAACAGTACTAACCGTAATATTTGAGTAGTGGAACGAGAAGAGTCTACCTTCGTAGATTAAATAAATGGTTCAGTTCAGGATTCCACACGGGTTACCCAAATCGATATACACCTGATGTAACGCAGAAATTAATATAATGGTTCTAATGTACACTACCTGCCATAATTATTAGACCACCCTAGTTTTTTTTCTTTTTAAATGATGTATTTCATACTAATTTAGTGGGTAATTCTAAATAAAAATAGAATGGTTCTTTCGTTATTATTGCTATGCAAAATTTTACAAGGCAAGGAAGCAAAGATGAACTCGTCCGAATCACCCTTCGTTTCTTCATTCTTTCATTGATGAAACTGCAGTATAGGTAATTATTAGTTGTATATCAATTCATTTGATGCACATGTTATTGAACAGGATGAACAAAAGAACCATTCTATTCGTATTTGTGAATTGTTTTCTCTTTTAAAGTGAGTTTCGTGGTTTATGTCAAATTGTTGTGAGTTTCGGTACTGTGAGCAAGTAATTTCATTAATGTGTTGTTTTGTAAAATGTCATTTTTGTGTTCATATATTTTATTTATACTTCCTGAAGTTTTCCTTCGTATTTCGAAGACAACTATTACTGCTATAGAGAAAATTCCTTCTTCAAAGTTCGCCTTATCGTTTTTTATTATTGAGTCAGTCCTTTATTACTTTAGATGTAGTAATAACGCATTTAGCTTGAGGTTAGATAGATTCTTTCCAATTGCAGATGTGATAGAGTTAGACGGTAGGAAAATATATTCTTTTTATTTAATATGTAGGTCAAGAGAGGCCATTTTACTACTTCATAATATTTTATGAGTCTTTTCTTGTGCGTTGAATATAAAATAATTAGTTTTCTGAAGAAGTTAGAAAGTCTTTTAAAAGTCAGTCAGTTAAATGCCATACGTGATACACGCTTGGGCGATCATGTCTCTTTCGAGACATGACTGACTGATTATCTCGCAGTAGTTTGCCATTGCTTTCTACGGTAGACTGGTTGCCGACCAAGGCTATAGAACCCAATCTGTCCCGTTATTTAACCCATAACTGGAAGGAATAGACGGATTAATACCTTTCCCAAGGGTATTTGAGCGTAAGTGAATGCAATGAATTCAGCTGGAATTCGAACTCGGCTCCCCAATTTCTCGTTCCGAGCCGATATCCAATGCACCACATCGCACATCCTCTTTTAAAAGTACTTATCCTTTTTGTGCAATTATTGAAATCTGCATATTGTGTGTTATCTTAATAAGTATCCTAAGATTATGAAGGATTTTAATCTGCCATTATGCTAAGAACAGAAACTTATTTGATCGTTTTTCTTCGTTGATTTGCTGGGGACAGTAAGTTTTAATCAATTGTTGTAGCGGTGTAGCGTGTTATCTTTCGTGTCACCCCAAGCAAGCAAGCCATTCCACTGCCACTATAGCGCAGGGGGTTACATAGAGGGATTGGGTATAGGAAATGTCAGAAGGAGGGTGATAGACGACTTAGGATGTATATAGGGAGAGAGTTGAAGAGAGTGGGAGTGAGTTAGTGTGTTAGGAGGTGTCTATTGACCTTACATTTAAACTCCTGGAGGTTGTACCCGTCGAGGAAGCAAGCATGCGGTAGGGAATTCCACAGGCGGGAAGTGCGAGGAAAGAAGCTGTTGGAGTAGAAATTGCGGTTGCATTTTATCGGTTTCACTATAAAAGGGTGGGACCTAGTTGCTAATCTAGCATCTCGTGCAAATTCACATCTAGGGGGCACCAGTGATTTAAGTTCGTCAGAGCAGAAGCCATGAAAGTATTTATAGAAGAGGAAAAGATTTTAAAAATATATATTTTCTATTTTGTATGTAATTATTTTTCATGTTCAACATTTTTTTGGCTTATCTATAATTTAGGTAAATCAGTTTGGCGATAATATATTAATAGAGCATCATCAATATATCGGAAGTATATTGTTGTTTGGGGAAACTTATTTTCGAAGGGAGCAAATTCGAGACATTTTAAGAGAACAAATGCCATCAATCCAGCAACAGCCGATTCCACATACAAACGAAAATTCAATCAGTTAAGTGCTATACGTGATACACGCTTGGGCGATCATGTCTCGAAAGAGACATGACTGACTGGGTAGAAGATTATCACGCGGTAGGTTGCCAACCAAGTATACAGAACTCAATACGCCCGGTTATTTAACCCATTACTGGAATGAAGCGATAAATTAATATCTTTCCGAAGGGTATTTGCGCGTAAATGAATGCAACGATTTCAACTGGAATTCGAACCCGGGTCTCCAATTTGCCGTTCTGAGCCGATATCCACTGTTCCACATCCAAAAGTACTGCCCTCTAAATTCTAAAGAATGAAACGAGTCAAACGAAAAGTTTTCAGAAGTTTGTCATATATTTTTTGCCAATAATATCTGTATATGATGAAAGAAAGAGAAAAATTATTACGCATAGTTAAATATAAATATATAGAAAATTTTATACAACGGCTCAACAGATGACTTCCTTAAATGTCTTCGAATATATACGCTGTTTGGTTCTTCAGTGCATCGATTCACAGATTTCGTTAAGTGATACCACAAATGTAAAGTGAATTATTGCATAAAACTGCCAAATTATTTTTACTTTCTCTGAAATCAACGTTAAATGTGTTTCTTGTTTCTGTTTTCTGCGAATGTCTGAGTTGTAACTTTAAGCTATGGTACGAAAAGTTTTTTTTATTTCGAAATACCATTAAACAACATACCTATGTAGAATATTGTCAAATAAACAGTGTAAGTATTGTTGAAAACGAACTGATAGCATAGCTTAGATTCAGAAATTTGCAATAAAATGAGTGTGTTTTACACAGAAGAATATGCATAGCGTTAACACAATATATTTTATTTTTCTGTTAAAGTTGCTACTTCATTTTCAGTTGCATTTTGTGATCGATCCCGACTTGACCGCTCAGACACAGTCACTTTCTTACCGGCCTAATATTGCTTCCCTGTGTCTCTTCTAAAAATACTTTCACGGCTTCTGCTCCGATGCACTTAGATCACTGGTGCCCCCTAGATATGAATTTACTCGACCCACAAGATTAGCAACTAGGTCTCACCATTTTTTGTGAAACCAGTAAAATGTAAATGCAAATTCTACCCATCAGCTTCTTTTCTCGCACTTCCCGCCTGTGGAATTCCCTTCCATTTACTCGCATCTCCGACAGCTAGAACCTACAAGAATTTACATGTAAAGTCAATAGTCATCTCTTATGTCACTAACCTGCATTCTCTCTCGCATGCTCCTTTCTTCGTCCACTCCACTCTCATCAATATTCTCTTGCTTCTCTTACCCACTTCATGACACCCCCTATAACCTGCCACTCTTTCTCATAGCTTTCCTCCTATGTAACCCTCTGCACAACAGTGGCAATAAAATACCTTTCTTTGGGGAGATATGATTATAAAAAGAATTCTATACATTTATATTCCAGAGTATGTAAATAAATCTAAAAGACATGCATGTCTAGCTAATCAATATTTCATTTATTGATTGTTTCGTTTTCTACGACTTATCAACAGACAAGTAATGATTATGTAAATATAAAGTGGGGGATCAATTTTATATTACAATCTATGTATAAATTGATCCCTCACTTTATTGCCACCGTCATCCTTCTCTTATTCACTTCTTGGCACCCCCTATAAACTGTCACTTTTTCGCATAACTTTCCTCCTATATAACCCCCTGCAAAACAGTGGCAGTAAAATACATTGCTTAGGGCGATATGATTATAAAAAAATACGGCAGTCTGTAAAAATACTGAATCTATTTAAGCAGCCGAATTTAATTTAATATTGTGACCTGCGTTAATTCCTGTTGCTAATATTTTTGCTGATTTCCAACATCTGTTTCTTAATATGGTTTTAGAATTATAACTTGTTTTTCAACGACTAAAGAAACCCCGGCTTAAAACGAATACTGCGGGGGAAAAAGAATAGAGACTGACATGCTGTTTTGTTTTGTTTTTCAGTGCAAAGCCTTGGAATTCCTTGGCAAATATAAACTTTTATGATTACATTTTTTTTTATTTTTAAGATATTTGAGTAAAATGATAAAGAGGAAGATATTTTGTCCTCATCATATTTTATTTTGTCCACGATTTTATATTATATCCCTAATAAAATTGATTTAAAGTCTTTTAAAAATTTATAAGTTTTGCACTGACAAAATGTCAGTCAGTTAAGTGCGATACGTGATACACGCTTGGGCGATCATGTCTGGAAAGAAACATAACTAACTGGACGGAAGATTATCCCGCAGTATGTTGCTATTAATTTCTGCAGTTGACTAATTGCCAACCAAAGCTATAGAACCTAATCAGTCCTGTTATTAAACCCATGACTGAAGGGAAGAGACGTATGAATACCTTTCCCAGACCTATTTGCGCGTACGTGTAATGCAAGGAATTCAACTTGAATTCGAACTCAGTTTCCAGATTTCACGTTCCGAGCCGATATTCACTGCACCACAACGCACATAAAATAATGAATAATATAAAATGTTATAGCTTTAACTTAAATCTGAAAAAGAAAACTATTTTTACTTAGACCATTAAAGTTTTCTCCGATAAATTAGTTTGGTTTAAACGGAGTGCAATTATTTTGAATATATTAAAATTATTCTATTTTAAAAACAGTTTAAAGTGTTTTGATCAATTCTGCGTCTTACTGTTAATAGTAAACGAAGCTTTGAAATATTGACGATAAACCAATCAGTCATTGTTGAATTCTGAACCAATTCACAAAGTAAGGCGATTAGAAACAAACAGTGAGTCTAGTCGAACATTGTACTAATCATTCCAGTAAGTAACAATCCAAGCAAACCACATGTCGATACTTTTACTTGGGAATCTCTTCGCCGTTGTGCAACTTCCGTTGATTTTTCGCTGCATCATTGCCTTGCAATTAAGTGTTAAAACCAGGTCGCCAGGAAAACAGAGTAAAAAGAAATGATCGCCAAGAGGCGTCTGAAATCGATTCCACTCTTTGCAGAGAAAGTGCTTATTATCAACACAGGCAATGCCCGATTCGTCTTCACAGGAACCTTCGTAATTGGTAAGACGGCCTGTACAAGAACGGACGAGAAAAGCAGTGAGGAAAAAAGAATGAATAAGGAAATTTAAAAGGATACAATTTTGTTTCGAAATAAAGAAAGAAGATGGAAAAAATAAAAGTGGAAAAGGAAAAGAAAAAAGAAAAAGAAAAAAGAAAATGAAGAAACTTATTAAAGAATTCTGAAGAAACACGTATAATTAGATAAGATCGGAAGAATTAGACTTCTTTTTGTTTTACATATAGCTCATCTTTGTTGAAATGACATCTTTTATTGTTTATGCTGGAGATGCATTCGTAAACAACATTTTTTTATGTAGAGGTATATTTTTCTTTTTAATAAATTAACAATCAAAAAGATTTTATAGGTTGTTTCAAATCAGTTTTTTCGATTAATTATTCCAGTCGAAGTATATGAAATGATAGACAGAGCAAGAGAGAAAGTAGTACCTAAAATTAAGAAAGTTAACGATAATAATGTACTAATCATAACAGGACGTCCAATGTTTCCGGCCAAATTTCACTTATGTTATTATCAGCGCATTTTTGACAAAATATTTTACTCGCAAAATTAGATTCATGATTTTATAAACGTTTTAATATGTACTTACTGCCTAAACTATTTTTTCTGTAGATCTTCTGGTATGTTCTCCATCAGTGATGAGATGTTTGTTTTTATTTGCTGCTACATATGAAAGTTCAAATCTCAGAAAATATTCTTTCATATACCAGAGACAGTGGAATGAATATTTTTCTAGTATAAATATATTATTTCTTTTTATATATAGACGAATGCCAGAAAGAACATTTGTTTTCCTTTAATAAAATTTCACGAACATTTAAAGAAAAATAAATATATAGCCATGGTTAATGTTATTAATTCGTCCTGGTTTCATATATAACTGAACTTCCTACGGCTTACGGATTTATTGTTAATGATCATCTGATGGTTGTTGGTTGCTTGGAATGTGTGGATTTATGGAAGAATAAAAATATATGTTTTGCATGTTAAAATAGAAATTTATTAATAGGAAAGTTCACATAAATTGTAGAGATTAATGTTCAATGAGAAAGTTAAGAATATCAAGTGTTGTAGAAATGTTCGTAGCAATAATCTGTTGGAAAAATCTTATGCGTATGTATGTATGAGCGTTTGTTGGGTAGGAATGTCTTTGAATAGAGAAGAAGAAATAAAAGGAATCAGCACACGAGAAAAAAGGAGAAAGTGGACAATATGCGACTCGACCTGAATGCCGGGTCAACTTGACGTTCATCCCAGTACATTTTAATATGCCGTCTCGCTGCTCCCACCTGACTGTCTAACTGACGTTGAACGAAGCATTCATAACTTTTAGTTTTATTTCGCATTGGATTGCTAATTCTTCTCAAGTTTTGCAAATCGTTTCCATTGGTCAGAAAATTAAATTAACATCTTCTTGCAACATCCGGTTTCGACTTTCTCTTTCAGCACGTGGTCAATCCTTTTTTAATTGGCAAAAACCAGAATTTCAATGTGAATTTTTATAAAAGTGAAGAAAGTTCCTTTTAATTCTTAATTGCCCATCCACCACAAATATACCGTTTAATAATCAAATGGAGTGCCTACTCGAATAGGAGTAGCCACTAAAAATAACGTTTGAAGTGATGGAAATAAATGAAAACAATTTTTTTATCATTTTAAACATTACTTCAGTGGATATTAATGTTCTGGAGTTAATTTCAAAATCGCACTCTAAAACTGTAATTCTAAAAATTAAACTAAAACATTTAATTATTTAATATAAATTCCTTCCTTGTCAATGCATTGTTAATTATTGTAATAGTAATAAGAAAAATCCAGTTTATAGAATTAAAATTAAGATCTAAGTTCGTCTAGTAATTCATATCAAGCTTTGAAGAAACTGATGAATATTATATATACGGATGATGGGTGCAGACATTTTCTTCGCCTAAATCCCTTCCAAAAATGTCATATATCATGGCTGAAGATGATTTACGACAGGATTCTACATCTGTTGCAGAGTAGCTGTCAGGGTCAGCGAGACGCAGTTCTCTATTGGGACTGGAGAGGGGCTCAAAAGGGAATCTGCCAAGCGGAGAGCATTCCCTTTTATAACGCTGTCACTTTTCTGCGCTTTCGAGATTGGGAGATGCCCAGATACTTGTGTGAATTACATTTTTCACTTGAGGCACGATGTATTTATTATGTTATTTATTAGCTCTCGAATTTCTCCTTGTTTTCTTTTCACGCTTGCAAACTATTCATAGTCAATTGGATAATATCAAGCATTTCTCGTTTAGGAGATTCCAACAGTGTAAACTGTAGCTATAGGGAGATGGTTAATTTTTCTTTGATTCGGCCTTGTTTCAGACTTAACAGAACTCCCTACAGCTTAAAAGTTTTATGCAGAATTTATCATCAGAAGTTTGGTTGTTACCAGGTTGGAATATGTAAATTGTGTGGAATAGCGTAAGAAGAATAAAATATACATTTTGAATTTTAACATAAAAATTTATTAAAGGTAAAGACTTAAATAAGTTGTAGGAGTTAATGTACAATTAGAATCATTATTAAGAAGTTAAGTGTAGAGTTCGTACAAAGTTTTCTAGTAGTAAATGTTGAAATAGATAAGGAGAAAGAGAAAGAAAACAATACCCGGTCGCTTAAAGTATGAAGTTACATTTTAGATGTGTGTCTTTCTTTCACTGTTCCCTACTGAGTCTCTGACGCTGCGAAGACTTTTATGTGTCTTTTTGAATTTCGTACTGGATTGCCAAGTTTTTTAAACTCTTACAAATCACTCCCATTGGTCAAAAATCATTTTAACATCTGTTTGCGAAATCTGGTTTCAACTTTTTTGTTAAGTACATGGTCAATCCTTTTTCTATTTGGGAAAACCAGGATTTCACACGTCATTGTGAATTTTTAGAAAAGTGTAAAAGAAGAGAGTTGATTTTAATTAATTTCTTATCCGCTACAAAACTAAATTTGATATATATCTGGTCATTATATTTTTCCTTCTTGTGCATTTTAGTTTGGGATCTTTTTCCTTGGCCTTTTTATTTCTCTCCTGTCTTATTAATTTCCTCGTCCGCTTTTCCATTCGTCATTCTATTATTTCGTTCTAATTTCTCTTCGTCCGCATTCGTCATAATTTTCTAAAACCTAGCGAAATATACAACCACTGAATTCGTAAAACTATGCATTTCAACTAGATACCGTGAGACTCATGATATTATAGCCAATAAACAAACAGTTTCATTTCAAGCCCGTTCTTTCAACCAAAGTGACATTTAAGAGGTACAAGGTCAATAATGCTACTGGCTATGTTCCAACGAGGGAATTAACGGTTGCAGACCACTTTCGTCTCTCTTGAGCCTGGGCTCTTTTTTCCTCACCCTGCCGACAAGCACTAATAAATGTCAAACGGTGCAAAATTGAACTTTTGAAATAACTCTTCTCCCTGCGACCTTTGTAGACAAAAACTGCGCTACGGTATCTTTGATTGTTCCTGCAATTTATATCTGTGTACTTGTAAAAAGAAAAAAAGCAAATTATGAGAAGTTTCACCAGGCCATGCAATCTCACAGTGACATAAGTAACTGCTTCAGTCATACGTTAAAAATTAGTATTATCCCCGATAAAACATTATATGCCACTACTTTTTAAATATTTACTTGCTATGTCGAAATCTTGTATTTTGGTCGATATTTATTTATTTATTTACAACTTTCAACATGTTTTTAATGTGTTTCTGAATTATATTTTAAAAGACTTTTAAACATGTCATTATTGTTTGAAATTATTCAGTTCCTTGAAATAAAAAAAAAACTATGGCCTATACTTTGAACGCTTTGGTTTTGTAAAATTATAAAATATGCGCCCCCTTCTTGAAACAATAATTAACTATAGTTTCACTATCATTAAAATTTTGTTCCATCGCTTTTAAAGAAACAAAATATGTATGAGCAGGGATCCACAAGAGGCATTGGTTAGCCTCACCGCCATCCCAACAGACGGGAATATTCAGAAACGATCATATTGCAATTATTATGGTTCTGGATATTTCTAAATCGAGAATTAAATCTTGATATTGCCACCCACACTGGAATTTGGAGAAACCGAGTTCGAATCCCAGTTAAATTCGTTTTCATTTATTTACGCACAAATAACATGGTAAAGTTATTAATCCGTCTCTTCCTCCAGTTATGGGTTAAATAATAGGATAGATTGGGTTCTATAGCCTTGGCTGGCAATCACTCTACCGCTGAAGCAATGTCAACCTACTGCGGGATAATCTTCTGCCCAGTCAGTCATATCTCCTTCGAGACATGATTTCCCAAAGCGTGTGTCAGGTATCGTACTTAACTGACTGATTGTTCCCCCCCCACACACATACATACACGAACACACACATGAACATACACATACACACACAAACGCAGCCTCGCATACACAAACACACACACAACACAGAAAATATACAGGGAAGATATACAGGGTGGTCTAAAAGTGTAGGTGGAAGTAGCTGTGTGCCGGTTGTATATTTCATTTTATTCCGTGAGTGTCGGGAAAAAACATTTACTAAAAAATTGGTCCAATTGATTGGCCAGCACGTTCACCTGACTTGACCCCAGTAGGTTCCTAACTGTCAACCTACTTTTAAAACGACCATATATATTATCCTACGTCGATGGAACGATTCTTAAATTTCATGCATTACGAAATCATCAGGTGCATATTTTAAACTAACCGTTTAAGAGATTTATTAGTGGATCTTATAATATCAAGGTACTATTTTTCACTATGTTTCTGTTATTTATTGTTGAGGCGGTATTTACATTATTCGTCTATTGTCCTCCTCTTGGTTGTCATTTGTACGACGTTTCGGACGTTGTACACTTTGGTCATCTTCAGGGGCTAGGTATTTCGAACCGAACCCTTTATTGTAGTATATCATTCTCATTCCTTGTGCGAAGTCCATTTTGGTAGTCATGAGTTATCTCCGTCTAACCTGTTATTAGACTCACAACTCATTGGGCAAGGCACTGGAACTCACTAGCTTCTATATACACTGGGCCATGTGTAGTATTTTTAATTTTTCTAGAACTTAATATAAATAGACAAAAATTACATGAAGATGAAAAAGGTTAAATTTAAGTTTAAAATAAGTATTAAAATTCAGGGAGTTGCATTCAAATGTCGTAATTCATAATTATTATTGATAATAAATAAAATATGCGCTGCAAAGAAAGAAAGACAGAAAGACAGAAAGACAGAAAGAAAGAAAGACAGAAAGAAAGAAAGAAAGAAACAGAAAGACAGAAAGACAGAAAGAAAGAAAGACAGAAAGACAGAAAGACAGAAAGAAAGAAAGACAGAAAGAAAGAAAGACAGAAAGACAGAAAGAAAGAAAGACAGAAAGAAAGAAAGACAGAAAGAAAGAAATAAAGACAGAAAGACAGAAAGACAGAAAGAAAGAAAGAGAAAGAGAAAGACAGAAAGAAAGAAAGACAGAAAGAAAGAAAGAAAGAAAGAAAGAAAGAAAGAAACAGAAAGAAAGAAAGACAGAAAGAAACAGAAAGAACGAAAGACAAAGAAAGAAAGAAAGACAGAAAGAAAGAAAGACAGAAAGAAAGAAAGACAGACAGACAGAAGGAAAGAAAGACAGAAAGAAAGAAAGACAGAAAGACAGAAAGAAAGAAAGACAGAAAGACAGAAAGACAGAAAGAAAGAAAGACAGAAAGAAAGAAAGACAGAAAGAAAGAAACAGAAAGAAAGAAAGACAGAAAGAAACAAAGAAAGAAAGAAAGAAAAGAAAGAAAGAAAGAAAGAAACAGAAAGTCAAAGAAAGACAGAAAGTCAGAAAGAAAGAAAGACAGAAAGAAAGAAAGACAGAAAGACAGAAAGACAGAAAGAAAGAAAGACAGAAAGACAGAAAGAAAGAAAGACAGAAAGACAGAAAGACAGAAAGACAGAAAGACAGAAAGAAAGAAAGACAGAAAGACAGAAAGAAAGAAAGAAAGACAGAAAGAAAGAAAGACAGAAAGAAAGAAAGACAGAAAGACAGAAAGAAAGACAGAAAGACAGAAAGACAGAAAGAAAGAAAGACAGAAAGACAGAAAGACAGAAAGAAAGAAAGACAGAAAGACAGAAAGAAAGAAAGACAGAAAGACAGAAAGACAGAAAGAAAGAAAGACAGAAAGACAGAAAGACAGAAAGACAGAAAGAAAGAAAGACAGAAAGAAAGAAAGACAGAAAGACAGAAAGAAAGAAAGACAGAAAGACAGAAAGAAAGACAGAAAGACAGAAAGAAAGAAAGACAGAAAGAAAGAAAGACAGAAAGACAGAAAGAAAGAAAGACAGAAAGAAAGAAAGACAGAAAGACAGAAAGAAAGAAAGACAGAAAGACAGAAAGAAAGAAAGACAGAAAGAAAGAAAGACAGAAAGACAGAAAGACAGAAAGAAAGAAAGAAAAGTGTAGAAGAATCCGTATTAATCAAGATCTAAATATTTAACTAAGTATTTTTCTATGGCAGCTCATGGTTATTAATTCCTTTTTTTGTGAAGTAGATTAAGAATATTTATATGATTTCAGGTGGAGAGTTTTTCTAAAATCTATAAAATACATTTATCTCCTTTTCCATCATAAGATTTGGGTTTAACGACGATATTACAGGTATTATCTCGGTTCATGTTCTTTTTTAATAGCCAACAATATATAGATAAAGCGGTGCTTTTGCAGCATTTACTATTGTTTAAAGACAACATATGGTTATTGGAACGCTATTTTCAGTTATTTGCTGTTTATCGAAAATAACATCGTCATCCGAAATGATACTAGTCAAATAAATAGTGATTTCGGATATAGACTGGCCATTTAATTTTTTTATAATAATCGTATCACCCCAAGCAAGACATTTTACTGCCACCGTTGTGCAGAGGGTTACATAGGAGGAAAGTAATGAGAAAGAATGATAGGTATAGGGGGTGTCAGAAAGTGAATAAGAGAAGGACGACGCTGGCTATGAAGTGAGGGATCAATTTATACATAGATTGTAATATAAAATTGATCCCCCACTTTATATTTACATAATAATTTCTTGTCTGCTGATAAGCCGTAGAAAACGAATCAATCAATAAATGAAATACTGATTAGCAACACATGCAAGTCTTTTAGATTTATTTGCAATTTCTGGAATATAATTGTAAAGAATATTTTAATATATAATCACATCACGCCAAACAAGGCATTTTACTGTCACTGTTTAGCAGGGGTTAACATGGAAGAAAAGTCATGAAAAAGAGTGACAGGATATAGGGGAAGAAGGATGAAAATACTGATGAGAGTCAGCTGGGCGAAAAAGGTGCATTGGAGAGAGGACGAAAGTTAGTGAGATAGGAGATGACCATTGTCTTTACATTTGAATTCTTGAAGATTGTAGCTGTCGGGAAAGCAAGTAACCGTAAGAGAATTCCAGTGCGAGAAAAGAATCTGGTGGAGTAGAATTTGCGTTTACAATTTATTGGTTTCACAGTAAAAGTATGGGACCTAGTTGTTTATCTTGTGGCTCGAGTAAATTTATATATGAGCTAAGTTCATGGAAGCAGAAGACGTGAAAGCATTTACAGAAGAGACATAGAGAAGCCACATTGCATCGGTGAGAAAGCGACTGTATCCTAGCTGCCAATTTGGGATCGATCACATTACAGATTCTCCGTTCTATTTTGTCAAGGACCCCTAGGTGGATAGCAGGAGCACCAGACCAGATATGGCAGCAGTATTCGATGGGCAGGTCTTATATTTTCGGCAGCTGAAAATTATTTTTAGAAAGATCACTATTATTAGTTGTAGGATAACTTATTGTTTAAATAAACAAAGTATTTATTTGATATCATATTATTATGTGAAATATACTTGTCTATTTTCTTAACGAAACTGTAACTAACTGTAAAGGCTTTTTAAATTGCTTTTTGTGTGAGTGAATTGTAGAAATATTTGTGAATTAAATTTACGAAGAACTTTCTAATTTTAGTTTAGACATTGCGGCTAAACCATGTAATTTTACGTTTATCTAATTTGTCCTTATTTGTGGTAAGCATTGAATTATTCATAATTCATTGTGCAGAATATTTTGAACTCTCTTACACGATATGCTAATAGCAATGCCTATTCGATTAATAGTCAATCGCCTGTCAGCCATGACCATGTTGTCTACACAACCAATGGTTTCCTCGGTGAAGGCTCCGTTGCTGGACATTGAGATCTAGGGTCATTGTCAAGGCTCTCTTTCCCAGTCAGCTGTCCACTTTTGATGAAACTGGAGGGTCATTGACTATTGTAGCAACTATAGCGCCTTGAATGTCTATGAGTACTAAAGCAAGCATTTTTCTGCAGTTATTTGATAGCACAATGGTGCCAAATTTTGTCCATTTTAAAGTGATGTCGATCATAGTTACTTTCGGAATTTTGCAGCAGTCAAATGTCAGTTTACCTGCGGAGAAACAATGCAGTCGTTAAGTCAAGAAACTTGTAATTAATGCATGCGAGTATTACTCTATTATGTTAAGTGTAAAAACTTTTTTTCGGCCACCGTCGAGTATATGTCCGTCAGTTAAGTGCCATACGCTTTGGGCAATCATGTCTTGAAAGAAACATGACTGACTAGAGAGAAGATTATCCCGCAGTAAGTTGCCATTGCTTTCTGCGGTGGACCGGTTGCCAGCCAAGAATATAGAACCCAATCTGTCCTGTTATTTGACTCATGACTAGAGATGTTTATATTATTAAATAGTAATTAGGGGGATCAGATTATTACTTCATAACAATAGAAAACCGATCCCCCAGTTTATGCCCAGTAGAAGTTTTAATTATGTTTCCAACTATTATATTCAGTCAGTCAGTTAAGTGCCATACGTGATACACGCTTTGCGCGATCATGTCTCGAAGGAGATATGACTGACTGGGCAGAAGATTATCCCGCAGTGGATATTGCTTTCTGAGGTAAACTGAAGATACGGAGAAATACCTTTACCACGGGTATTTGTGCGTAAGTGAATGCAATGAATTCAACTGGAATTCGAACTCGTTTCCATGATTTGTCATTCTGAGTTGATATCCACTGCACCACAATGCACATCCCGTGTATATATAAGAAAAAAAATATATACATTATTCTACGTCTATAGTAAGAATCGTAATTTCAAGAACTATGCAATCACTAGGTACTTATTATGATGTCATATTACATCTAACACTGTTTTATTAACATCCTATGTTTAGTCGAAAAAATTAAAATGTTAAAATATTCTAAGCAAAATTTGCTTTTAATATTGAGAAAGGAATTTATAATTCAATGCCTAGATTTAGATACAAACTTTCTAATGATAAATCTAAAATTAACATTTATATAAATATTGTTTTTTTTCTTATTAACCGTAAAATTAAATTGTATTACATAATAATTTTCTTTTTCTTAAATCTGTATTCCTAGTTGTTCTATCGTTTGTTTTAGTATTAATGCCATCATAGATTTAAATTTAATTTACTAATAATATATCTAAAATTTAAATTCCTTAAAATAGTTAATTAATCACTTCTTATTAGCTATATAACTACAGTATCGTATAATATAACATCCTGTTCCTAATCTCCTTTCCTTGGAATTCTATGTTTTATTTTTAATTTAAAAATGTTCAACCTGTTTGTTTAGATATTAATGTCGTCATATATTTAAATTTTATTAAATTTTCTAATATTAATCTAATATTCAAATTCATTTAGTTAGTCGTTCTATCGATTCTGATTAGCAAGCTAATTATATTATATTATATATATAATATATAAACAGTATATAATCATTTCCCGTTCTGAAATCTATTTTTTCTCTAAGTTTGTTTTCAAATAAAGTGACATTTAACTGTCTTTTGTGGGGGTATTAATACCTTCATAGATTTAAATTTTATATAATTTCCTAATAATTAATGTAAAATTTAATTCTTTAAAATATCTGTTTCATTACATCTAATTAGGAATATAATTTAATATATTATATAATAACTTCTTCTTCTATATTCCCTGTACTTTCAGGACGTAGCCGATCATGGCGTTCCACGTCTTCCTATCTCTGGTGTCACTTAGCGCGACTTCTCCTGTTACACTATGCAACACTCGTTCCATCATCCACCTGATTAGGTCCTTCAAATATGTCATCCGTTGCTTTTCCCTGTCTATTTCCCTCCATCTGGCCTGTTAGTATCATGTTCTCCAAACCCTCTTTCCTCATTGCATGTCCAAGGAACAGCTGTCTCTTCCTGATGCTCAGTATTAATTTCCTTTTCTTTTCCATCATTTCCAAAATTTCATCATTTCTCACATGCTTGATCCATGATATTCGAATCATCCTTTTGTAGATCAACATTTCAGTTGCTAAGTTTTTCTTTCATCTTTTATGATATTGTCCAGCATTTATTGCCATATTGAAGAACCGGCGTCACATAGCAATCTAGTACTCTCTTCTTTGTTTGTAGCGTAATTGTTCTGTTTTTTAATACTTTACACAACTTCTGGAATGCTTCCTTCGCCATGCCAATAAAAGAAGAAAAATTGAACGATAGCCGACATTACGCAGATGAATGCCGAAACAAGAAAGCTTCTCACTTTCAACCGAATGCATGATCCTTAGGCAGACGTTGATCATCTCTATATGATCAGATCCGAACAAAGCCGATGATTTTACAAAATGTGTAGTCCTTTCTTGTCACTCTCTTCAGCTACCTTCTGTAGCAGGTATTGCAGTTTCCTTTCTGTCTGCTACCAGCGCTCTATCATCTGTGTACCTTAGGTTGTTTAAATTGGGGCCCCCGATGGCGAATCCAGGCATAACGTCTAGGGTCAAAATAAGTAACCTTGTAAGATCAATATTTTGCCATACCGATTTCATTCTTATATATTTTTTTTTAATTTTTAATTTGCTTTAATTAATGTATCACTTTACGGTTCTGACACCAAGTGGCAAACTTAAAAGTTCCGACGGAAAAAATAGTCACGTTTTTAATTTTTAAAAACATTTTCCATCTTTTTTCTTTTTCCCTACCCTTACTTCCGTTTTTCCGTTTTCTACTCACACAGTAACAAAAAAGAAAATGTTTATAAAATGTTTCTTTTTTTTTCCTTTTTTTTTCCTCGATGAGATGGATGTTCAATTCATTCGTTGAAATGGCCATCCGATTTTAGAAAATTTGAATTTTTTTATATGTAGTACGTATTAGCTCTATGAATAAATAAAACTAAAAATTAAATAAATAAAACTGTCATGAGACTTCTGTGAGTGTCAGTTCTAATCTATATATTAACAGCATTCGTTGGGATTTACCTATGAAAAGTTTATTTCGGATTTATAACCAATATATATATATATATATATATATATATATATATATATATATATAAAGAACGTAGCATGTAGGTAAAATCCCAAAGAAGGCCTTATCAATATCAATTTCATTATTATTAAAACTGACACAACCAGAAAGCTCAATGTAAATAAAATTATCTATTTACAGAGCCAAGTCTTTATGTTTTTGCAAATAAAATTTGAAAAATTTAATGTGTCGTATGAGCATTTCTGCGAAATAAATTCCTTTCATCAGCGACTCATTTATTACGAAAAATTCATGAGATTTTCACACACCAGAAGTTCTAATAATAAATGGAAATTAAAAAAAACAGAATAAAGAAGAAAAGCTCAAGGGTGAGTTACAAAACAGAGAGAAGATCATGTTAGAATAGGCGTCTGGATGCTGTTAATAGGGTAGAGAAGAGAGAGGAAAAATAAAGGCAGCGAAATGATTTCAAACTCGAAAAAAGGACATTTAAAGATTACATATGTGTAAAGAAATCAGAATTAAGCGTGTCACATGAACAGAAAGGCAAACGAGAATATAGTGCAAAAAGAAAAACTTGGGAGACAGGGGAAGACTCATAAGAGAGAGAGAGAGAGAGAGAGAGAGAGAGAGAGAGAGAGAGAGAGAGAGACCGGACAAGTATTCATAACTATCAATCAAAGAGAATGGAAAGAAAGGGACAGATAAATATAACTGAAAAATAAAAATAAAGATAGAAGGTGATAGAGAAGTAAAAAAAATTAGATAATATGACATAATATTTGGCATTGTTAAAAGATTCTTAAAAATGTTCCCTTTACAATAATATGGTCTGACATTTGTTGAAATTACTTTAATTTAATTTAAAATCTACCACTGGAATAAAAAGGAAGAGCGGAAAAATTAATATTATATTGCAGGGCGGTATAAATAAGGATTTTTCTCTTGAAATAATATACATAAAAAAATAATGAAAAGAATATATTTGAAAAAATTAATACACAAAAAAGAAAAGAAAATTATGCAAGACAGAAAAATAAACTGTTATAAGGAATCATAAATATATAGATAGTTGCAATACAGATCATAATTAACCATTTTTAAATAATAAATTTCTAAGTTCCGTATTAAACAATATTTCCGTCTTATCAGTCATAATATTTTATGTTTGTTTACATATATATATATATATATATATATGTGTGTGTGTGTGTGTGCGTGTGTGTGAGTGTGAGTATGCATATGTATATATATATGTAAATGTATATATGTATATATATTTAGTGTACCGAGGCAGCATATAAATCTCTAAACGTATATTGTTAAATATAACAGAAAATGAATGTCTATTATGTTTAATCATGAGCGGTTCTAAACATCGTAGTTAGGCTTTAATTTCAGGTGAAAATAAGAACAAAAACTGTCCAACATTTAAATATTTTTTATTATGCATAATAAAAAATATCCATAAAAATATCCATAATAAAAAATATGTCCAAATGTTGAAGAGGTTTGTCTTTATTTTCACCTGAATTTAAAGCCAATATTCGATGTTTAGAACGGCTCATGTGAAACATAAGAGATATTCATTGTCTGTTATATTTAACAATAGAAAATTATCATCTGCCTAAATACGCTAAATTTACGTTACATGGTGCCGAAGCATTAAATGATCCCAACACCAAAAAATTTCAATGGAACCTCATCAAACAAGTTAAAACAGCCAAACAGCAATATATGTAGTGACTCCACGAATGAATTTATACAAATTCTTCGTTCCGTAAAACCTAACACCCAAATAATTTCATCCTTGGATGTCCAAATTTTATTCAATAATTTTCCCGTCCATGAAACGACTGACATCATTATCCCTGATGTATAAAATCATACTACTCTTCCACCAGTCAATATTAAACCCACTATTTCAAAAAAATTGTTCATGTCCCACTAGGTAATATTGATGGTATTGACATGGGGTCTCCTTTATGTCCACTTTTTTTAATCATTATATGACACATTTAAAAAATAAAATGCTTAATGACATTAATAAACCTTATATGTAAGATATATAAATGGTACTTTCATTTTAGCTAAAAGTATTGATCAAATTGCACAAATGAAAAACAAATTTGAAAGTCACTGCATCCTCAAATTCACATTACAAATTAATATTAATAATATTGCCCCAAACGATATAAGTTACCTTTTATAAAAAAACGTAGTTCAACAGACATAAATCATATCTTTGTCCAAATGTATATACTATAAAGAATTAGACAACATTAAGGAAACACTTGTTTACAATGAATTTCTTAATTCCGTCACTGATCACCAAATTAAAATGTACCTAATTAAACTTAATAATAGCATTTACAATATTGATAATATTAATAATAATAACGTATGTCAAAATAAACATAATACTATTAACTTATACTATTGCAACCAAATGCATAATAATTACAAAAATGGGGAAACAACATTCAAAAAACATAATACGTAGAAATGGTAAACTAATAAATAATAATAATTAAATTAAGCTCATCATATATTATAAAAAATTTAAACAATTAAGCTTATAGTCTATATTAACCCTACAACCACACAATTAAATCCTTTACAGAAAACCAATGCAGTGTATCAATTTATATGTCCGTACATAGATTGTATCTCTTGTACTAATAATGAACCCACTACATATATTGGTTTTACAACAATCACCCTTTCCCGTTGACTTACGTGTCATTTTTCTAGTCATAGTTCAATTCAACCACATTTCGAAGAGAAACATAGCGACGTAGGTAATATTAGACAGATTTTAGTCAGTAACACAATAATGCTCACACATACACAGTAAAAAGAACCTTCAGATATTAGAGGCTATCTACATTAAATCAAAGCAACCCACACTTAATAAAATCACATTTCAGTCTGGTCACAACACATTACATTGCATTGAAACCTAGAACACCTACTTCTACCACCAATCGACTGCAACTTCGGACCACCCTGTGTTGTACGACAACATCATGACAAAACGGACCTGATCTTTTTGTAAATTCGTGGATACTTATGAGAAGGACCTTTGCAATTAAACTCCTAAAATTAAACCATGAACTTTATCCACCTACTTCCAAAATTTATTAAAAATGACAATAGAACGTTAAAAAACTCCAAGGATCTTCGGATCAACTCTGATAAATCAAATAACTTCTACAATGGTAAACCTAACACTACATGAATCTTCTTAAAAACAGTACCTGCAATAACAAGGTAGATAGAGATGACAACACAATATCAGGTATGAACACGGATAGGGCTAATTTTGCCTGTGATTTAAATATTGCTGGTAGAATAGGATGTATTTCCACTAAGGACGCCGACTTTTAATTTAAGGGTGTTAACCCAATTTTCAAAAACAAAAAACAAAAAACAAAATAGGTTAATCAATCCAACTAAAAGTGATTTAGGATTAGACTCTGAAGAAATTCTAAAAGAATAATTGAGGAACTACGAGCCACACACCACCCTAATATCGGGAAGGACTCTTCCAATCACTTTATTTGGTTGAACAAAATTAAAGAAATATCTAATAACACCTTCCTTAAATTTCATATCTTAGACTTTTTATTCTTCCTTCTCCAGAGGCCTCTTGGATAGTTGTATAAGCTTTTCAAAAAACCACGTAGAGATCACAGTTTGAAAAATTAAAATTATTTTAGCTGCTAGAAAATCAGTTCTTACCTTTTTAAAGGTTTTATGATAGGTTTGATGTCTTTTTGGGGAAATATGATTCAGCCCAGATTAATGGTCTTGCAGAAAATTACATATTATATATGTTAAGTAGAATTGTAGACCCTAAACAAATTAGATTATATCAAGATGAATACCGTGCGTTCTTTAAAAATATCAACGGATCCTTAACAAATCGAATTCAAAAAATTAATTAGATTACATAAATTCCTTGGTTTTAAAATTGAAGTTTCCTCTAATCTAAAAATAGTTACCTATTTAGACATTAATCTTATTCTGAATGACGAATCCCACAAACCTATCTAAAAGACAATAATACCCCCAGTTATATAATATCCATTCCAACAACGCTACTATTATTATAAAGCAAATGCCCTACATTGTTAACACTAGAATGAACCGTTCCTCGTTCAAGCTATAAAAATTCAGCGAAAATAAGAAATTGCAGAACAAGGTCCTTTCAGGATAGCGGCTTCAAGAATAAATTGGTAAATGAAAAGACTGTTATTAATTCTGAACCATCTAGTGCTAAAAAGAAGCGTATAAAAATAAAATTAATATGATTTTAAACCCACTCCCATCCTGTAGACTATCTCATCTTAATATAGGAAAACATTTTCTTGAATTAATATGTATACATTTTCGTACTAAAACCTACTAATCAAAATCTTTAATAGAAATACTCTTAAAATTAGGTAGTCATCCACTCACAATAAGGAAAGTATTAACAATTTCATAATAACTAAATTTTTAAAATTTAGATAAAACTGAGTCTAAAACAGGCATTTAAAATTCTTTCATATGAACGTCTGTTAACAACTGTTCAGTGGAAGGCAGATGTAGATTTACCCAGTTAATCTATCAAGCCCAAATATCCCCCACAATTCACAAGAAAAATTACCAAGTTTCTATTGGAATTTCTGCAGGAGAATTTAAACAACTAATACTAAAGTGCCAAACCCTCTTTTTCTAACCCCAATCTAAGTTCCAAATATCCCTTTCCCTTCTGCTGATTCTCAAAGCCATGATTCACAAAGTCTTTTTTCTTAAAACATAAAGCTTTCCTTTTCTAATTCTTTATTTATTATTAATCAATTTCTTTATCTTATAAATATGATATATTGTTTATGCATGTATGCGTGTATATTTACGTATGTGCATGTACGTGTATATTTACGTATGTGCATGTACATTTATATTTACGTATGTGCATGTATGCGTGTATATTTACGTATGTGCATGTACGTGTATATTTAAATGTATATAGTAGTGCTTGAGCGGACATGGGGTTATGTATTTAGGTACATGTTTACTCGTGAGCGTATGCTTATATTGCATATTCGGGCAACGCTGTATGTATACAGGTTTTATTAAAAAATTAGAGACAAGTTATTATCATTAAGTTTTTATATGACGTTTCATGCGTTTGTATAATTATTTCTGGAATTAAATTTATAAAAAACAATTTCCAAAGGTTTTGTTCGTTCGAACGCTTATGGCTATATCTTTAGACTTATCATAAATCGGAACTTAACATTCACAAGACTCTATATGCATAAATTTTACAAATTTTTATTTAGAAGAAAAACAAAATTAGTTCTAGATAAAGGCTAAAATTATAGCCGACAGCGCTCGAAAGTACAAAAGCTTTGGACA